>BQNB010181176.1:735-11252 GCA_026074375.1 Tanacetum coccineum
ATTTTTTATAAAATATAAAAACCATAGATTTAAATAGTACATTGCATAACGATTCCGTGCATATAAGGACTCAAAAATCGAAGCTATAACGAATGAGTTATGAATTTTTCAAGATTACAATAATTAAATATATAAAAAGTGTTTTTATAAAAGTTATTTTATAAAAACTGTAACTGTACAGAATCTTATAAATTATGTAAATGTTTTATTATGTTAGATCATCTCAATAGGAAACCGTGGATATAAAGAACGTTGGAAACGGAGTTATAACGAAGGAGATACGATTTTTGCAAGGTTAAATATATTAAAAGTATTTTTATAAAAATAGTTCGATCTTACTGTTTCGGTACAGATTTGTATAAAATCTGTGACCATTTTATTTTGATAGATCATCTCGGCACGATGTCGTACATATAAAGAACTTGAAAAACGGAGTTAAAACGAGAAAGTTATGAGTTTTTAAAGATTTCGAAAAGTATATATTATTTCACAGCTTTTGCAAAGCTGCAAAAAAGCTGTAAACTTTGCAGTCGGTCATTTTGAGGGCTTTCAGGTCTGATTCGGCCAAAGTATAAAACTACAAAGTTGTTCGTAATGACGTTTTACTATAAATGTCGGGTTTTTGAAGTCTAGAAATGTATAGATATTTAACTAGAAATTATAAAAGCTAGATAATTTTATATTAATTTTCCTACGCTATTTTCCTGACATGAATAGTGTTGGTTCGTTTCAATAAAAACCTTACAAAATAATGTAGCATTACTTATATAATATTTATACATGTTTTTAACTTTATAAAGATTATTTTACAGAATGATTAAACTATTTATATAATATCATTATATAAATAATTCAAATATTAAATCAAACGTTATTAACAAATAATCAATTATTGAACAAAAATTATATTTTTACGGATACATATACTTGGACATTAAATATCAAGCGTGACTTAAACATTGTTTCAACTTTTATAAATTAAACAAAACTATTAGGTGGTGATATAACTTTATAATATACATTGTTGTATTTATTTTAAATACATCGTACTTATACGACCTATAATTAATTAGGTTGCATTCCGGCTATTCGTGACGATATTCTTTGTTGATTGTTACTACATTCGATACATTCACTTGAGGTGAGTTTATAGCCCCACGTTTTACTCGTTTACATTTACTTTATCACTTTTGGGGTGGATTACAAACTCGTTTACATGTTCGTTTACAAACTCATTTACATGATTGATTACAAACTCGTTTACATGTTCGTTTACAAACTCATTTACATGATTGATTACAAACTCGTTTACATGTTCGTTTACAAAATCATTTACATAATTGATTACAAACTCTTTTGCATGAACATTTAGAAACTCATTTACATGATGGATTACATACTCGTTTACATACTCATTTACATATCTCGCGGTGAGATACATTGCTTGTTTCATTTTTGGACGCAAGTACATTACTTTACTTTTGAAATGATTACGGATTAGCTTAAGGGGCATGAACTGTTAATTACGATTGGTAGGCGCGAGTGTTATAAATAGATCTATTTGGGCGTGACAACCCCGTTCGGGTGAGTAGCTCTCACTAGTTCTACGGATTGGACTAACGAACGTATACCATGTCGGAGCATTGAACGATACTTACTTGAACACTTACAGTGCCTGAAAAGATTGGCATACATTACAAGTCCGAGCCTTAGTATCATGAACTTAGTGTAATCGTAATCACATCTTCGTAACTATTGTATGTGTTACAATGGTCACACACACTTTACAAATCATTAATTTCCAACATGCATACTTACATTTTTGTGACTATTATAAGGATTGAAATGGTCACACACACTTTACAAATCTTTGATTTCCAACATGCATACTTACATTTTTGTTACTATTATAAGGGTTGAAATGGTTATACACACTTTACAAATTTTTGATCCAACATTATACTTACATAAACTTATGAACTCACCAACTTTATGTTGACACTTTTAAGCATGTATTTCTCAGGTGAACAAGCTACTTGACATAATTGATGTGCATTGGAGTCCAAACTTTACAAGATTACTTTTCAAACGACACATTTAGAGGTCGTTCTCTCATGTCTTATGCAATGGTATTATGAAGTAATGCTCCCGGACCCTTACTCCGCTGCGACCCAATTTGGGGGTGTTACAGATTGGTATTCAGATCCAAGGTTATAGAGAACTAGGTTGCATATTTTAGCTAGACTATAACCGTTTTCACAAACATTGCATCACATCAAATTTTTTTAATGTGCATACACACTACTTGCTTACATTACTTGTTTGCGTGACTTATATATATATATATATATATATATATATATATATATATATATATATATATATATATATATATATATATATATATACATACATACATACATACATTATATATAAGAGGAGGCATGCCACATATAATTTCACTTGGCATCTCATAATGCCACGACATAATACCATGTCATCACTTTTTATTTATTTATTTTTTATTTATTTTATCATGATTTTTTTAAATTCGGTTTTTTTAGCCATGTCATCATTAATTAAAGCCACATAAGCAGTTATTTCAAAATTGTAGATTTTTTTTAAAATTATGTCCCTTGCAAGATTTGAACCTAAATTGTTTGTAATATTAGCAAACAACATAACCACTAGGCTAACATATTTTTTGGATTATATCTACCAAATTAAAATATATACGCTCATGCAAACAATAATTACTTATAATATACTGTTTTAAAATTTTCGTATATAATGTAAATGTTTTTTGAGAATATATTTTGGATTTTTTAGATGATATCAATCCTAAAAAAGCAGAACATATGTTATTTGAAGATAATTACAACTTTGTATTTGGAATTTATTCTGAGGTGATATCATTAAAAAAACGCAGCATACTTTGTTTGAAGAGAACCATCAGAATACACAATCTACCCCTTTTTCAATTCGAATCATTCCCAATGCAAGTTCCACCACACTGGCCCGTGTGCGGAGAAGCGTGGCAATTGCAAGCTGAGGGGTCATCAAACAAGTGATTGTCGGACCCCAGTCCCAAAAGCAAAAAAGAGACCCTCAGTGGCAAAATAGAAAGCTGAAGTTACCTGTTATGAGTGTGGAGGGCTAGGTCATTACAAGAGGGGGTGTCCAATATTGAAGTTTCAGAACCGTGTGGACAAGTACTGGAAAGGAAAAGCTCGTGGAGACTCTAGTGTCACGACATTTAATGTTAATGTGTAAGGAGAGACCTTTTCGTATTACCCAGTGAAACCTAAGAGGAAATTTTTTTAGACTCAAATTCCTTTAAAAATTCTCATTGTACTTTTTCTTAAATTTCCGTTGTACTGTACAAATGATTTCAAATTTTCTATCAATTAATGTGTTACGAAAATTTTGTCAATTTTACTTTAATTTTCTATTCATTCATACAAACCGATTTAGGTTGCCTCCTGAAACATCATGACTTTATAAAACATTCTCTATCACATGATAAACCATTTTACTATCGTTGACAAATTATCTTATTATTGTAAAATAAACTAACATTCTATTTTTATCTTATGGAACTATTTTGTTTCCATCGCATAAATTAATTTACTATCTTAAGCTATTTAACTATTATCTTATAAACCATCGTACGGTCATCTCGCAAATCATTTTTTTGTCATCCTATAAACTACCTTGTTTTCTTATCTTGTGAATTATTTTCTCACACCGTAAACCATTTTGATACTACCTTATACATAACACTATTGTGACGAAAATGAGCACCTCGTCGTTAGACCTCAAATATACATAGCCTGATCACCTATGTATAATTCAGGAAGGATCATGCCATGCTGAGAAGTAGTCACCTTAAAGATTTTGTCAAAACCAAATTTATACTTATATTCTTAAAGAGTAAAACTTTTGTGTGCGTATTCATTAAGCGTGTCTACTTGGGGAAACCGAATTAGTACCATACAACTAGTTGACTTTTTTACGCCCACCTTACAATAATGAAAAGTCAACATCATCTCACACCAAATCCTAAAAATCTTCATGATATAAATAAGGAGTTAAAAACATTAAGATAACAAAGTTGTTTAGCGCATATTAGGAGGATTAAGATAAAATAAATTACTAAACTGAACCAATATCAAACCCAATTTACCAAACAAGACCATTTTTCATTATCTTACCAAAATGGACTAATGCAGTCCAACGTGGCAGCCTCCCACCAAAACCAATTAAATTAGTATTTCACATTGCAAATTTTGAACAGTATTTTTGTGACTACCAAGATACACGTGCAAACCTTAGCATCTCTTCTTATCACTTTAGAAAACCACTTTTTCATCTCAATTTTCATCACTTCACACACTTTTCAATACACTTCATAAAACAAGAAGACTTTTATTTCATCAATGGAGTCTTCTCAAGAAACTCATCATTTTCACCATTCCATTCGAATGTATAAAAATGGCAAGAAAAGAACACTAATTTTCAGTTCTTTCAATGGATACCAACTTACAAAACAAGCAAACGCATTCACATTTTTTTATTTTTATGCTTAGATTTTTTCCTTAGGGCGCGTTTTAGATTTGGAAACGCGTCACTTTTTTGTTTTTATGCTTAGATTTTTCCTTAGGGTGTGTTTTAGATTTCGAAACGCATCACTTTTTTGTTTTTATGCTTAAATTTTTTCCTTAGGGCGCGTTTTAGATTTGGAAACGCATTACTTTGTACAACTTTAGGACGATGTGTTTTGAAAAAAAAAAGCACGATAATTTTTTTTTTGTTAATAACGGCGCGTTTCAAATAAATTAGATTGTTTTTTAGAATCTTTTTTTTGGCGCGTATAATATATAAAACGCATGGTTTTGAACGTGGATAAACATGGTTCGTTCATTTATCTAATCCAATGGACTAAATTTTTTAGACCATTTTTGTAAATTAGAAACCACGAGAAGCCGATATGGAAAAGTATACATGCGAAACATTCATTTTTTAGTAATTTCCACATTAAGAAATGTATCCCGCTCCTTCTTTCATCAACACCACTCCGAAAGGCAATTCAAACTGAATTTCAAGACGAAATTCTTTTAACATGGGGATACTATAACAATTGACATTTTCACATATTTTACGTCAATAGATATTCAACTATTTATTTTAAACTTTTGCGCGTTTACTTTTAATTTTCATCGTTTAGTTAAATCGCGTAAACTAAAAATCAACATTCAACGTAAACGGACATCAAACAAATAAAAGTTTACGTCAAACAAATGTAATATTATTTTTAAGAAGATAATTTATAACTTTTCATATTTATTTTTATACGTTACATAAAACGGTTACGTTTCGCACTTTGGAACTTTTTTGCATAAATGTAAACCCTTCTACCTATCTACACTCAATCAAATACCCACAATTATACCTAATACCAAAAAATTATATCATTCTATACCAATTGGTGGCCGATTACACATTAAAAACCAACACCAAAAATAATACAAACTACCTCTTTGGAAATTACCATGTGCTTAAGTACCATTTTCATTACATAAGTCTTCTCAAATGGAAAATAACCAAGCTCATCTTGTCCTCCTCCCAGGGAGGAGGAGAGCACTTGTACCTATTGTCCTTAAACCATCTCTAAGTCCATGGTTTAGCTTAATACTTCTAGTATAAAAGGAAGTTCATAGTAAGACTTATACACACACATATCAACTAGCAAATAATCAAACACTTTTCTCTCTTGTTTCTCTTATCAAACCCACGGCAAAAAAATTATTAACCAGAAGATTTGTAGTTTTCATTTTACCAAGAACAAAAGTATACAAGCATTATTAGGGTTATTATATAAGGTGTATTAAGGGTTTTCAAGAATCAAGGCTAGGGTTTTCAAAGGAGTATTTGGGTTTATAAAAAAGGGGGATTTCGAGATGAATAATTAGGGGTTTAGATTATGTCCATAACTTCATTTCACTCATATAATTCTAACAAAATCCCCTACACTTCATTTAAACTTCATTTGATAATACATTTATATTTATTATTTTGTTACATCACCACTAGTAAACATTTTATAAAGTTTATAAAATAAAAACAAGCATATTCATAATCGAATAAATACTTACACATGATGAAAATATGTTAAATATGTATTAGAAAGCAAGAACACATTTTATTGTATATATTACAAGTGTTAGTTTAATTATATAAATTATGGTTGGAATAAATAATTGATGTGGATATTTTATTGGGACATAAATTGAAAGACGCTTTTTTTAAAACTTTTGAATAAGCCCAAACTTCACAATAAGCTATTGATATAAGCTACTTTACCACAAAAATAAGCCACGAATAGTACACTTAAGCTCACAGGAAAAACTAAAAATAATATAGGATAAGCCGAATAGGAAAAAAATAGAAAAATAAGTTGAATCAATAAGCTCTAATAAGCTCACAACAAAACACTAAATCCACTCGAGGCTCTTGATACCAATTGTAGGTTCCTAATTTCACACACTTATGATCTTAGAGAGAGAAAGTTAGAGAAAGAGAGAGATGAATGGGAGAAACACACTAAAGAGTGTGTGTAAAATGTTTTCTTTCAACACCCTCTCCATGTGTGGAGAGGGTTTAAATATGTCTTATAAAACGCCCCTAAAATGGGCTATGGTGTGGGCTTACAGTGGGTAAAGACCTGGCCCAACACCATAAATCATACAATAACTAACAAAACTACGAGCCACACTAAACATAAAAATACACGAGGTGACTGAGTCTTTTTCTTAAACCTAACAAGCCCAATTTGTGTATCTAAAAAAATACCAGCCCACTTCTAATAACCCTAAATATCAAGAATATAACAACACTAACATCACATAACCCTAAAAATTTCTTACGCCTCTATCTTTTGAGATAACTCTCTCACTCACACAGCCATACACAACTTTCTTATCTATTCTTTGATATTATCTCTTCTTTGATATTAACAGCTGCTTCTATGCTCTTGTTTGTCAAACCGAAGCCACATTCACAAGAAATATGTGATGATTTATGAGAAACATTCACAAGAAATATGTCATATGTAGGTTTTTCTTTATATTTTCTTGTGATTTTCTTTAAACTGAAACAAAAGAAGATTGAAACACACTTGTTTTAATCTTTTCTTTATAGTTTTTAGAAATTTAACAAGAAGCAAAGCTTCAAAATAGATCAATGATGTGTTATGGTCACACACTCTAAATCTTTAAAGATTTTAATATTCGAATGAGGTGTGAAACCAGACTAAGATCTTGAAATTTCTTTTTAGCTCGAATCTGTTTGTTTGCTTAGAGTTAGATATGAGTTGAATGAGTGATGCAGGGGTATTGGTTGTGTCTAGATCTTAGGTTGCATGTTGTTTATTTGATCAGATCTATGATGTTGAACACTTGTGTGTAATGATCTTTTAAAGATCTTGAATGTTCTTGATCTACACACAAAGATAAAAAAACTAAGATCTTTGATGTTCTTGATGTTATATATCTGATAAGTGTTCTTGAGATATGCTTATTCTTTTTCTCTTCTTTTACTGTTTTCTAGTTTAGATTTGAGTTAAAAGAGGTATAGTTCAGCTTTGTATTTGTGTTAAATAAGTTCCTTCTTAAGGATGATAATTTGGTTCTTAAAAGATGGTAAATCGGTTTTTTCTTAGTTGATAAATCAGCTTCTAAAGAATAGTGATAATTCGGTTTCTTCTATGAGGTTTAATCGCCTTCTCTTGCCCAGAAAAAAAACACGCCTATATCAAAAATGCGTGAAAGACACGCGTGTAAGCAGATTTAACCAGAATAAGCACATTAAGCACGAAAATTAACCGATAAGCACAGAATAAGCAAAATCTAACGAAAATAAGCACTTCTAATAAGCCCAATAAGCAGAAAACTCGATCTCTAAATAAAAAACAACACAAAAATAACACTAATCCGCAATCATTGGCTCTGATACCACATATTAAGCATATAGATCTTGATTGATGACTAGTGTGTGTAATAGTGTGTGTGTTTAGAGATAGACTTTCTTAACTTGTCTTTTGATTAAAATGAAGTTGTTACACTTAACTATGGCATAAATACTATTTATACCCCTTAGTTAACTATTTTTATTGAACTTTCCTAACTTAACACTTCTAGACCCTGTTGTTGGGATTAAAAGTCTTCTTGATGTTATTTGAATTACTGTTGCTCAAGTTTATGTTAATATTGCTCTGATGAAGTTAGTGCTGCTCATGGACTTCAAAGAAAATATGCTAAGTGTTTACTACTGCTAGTACACAGTTAGTACTGCTAGTACAAAGTTAAGACTGCTCTGTTAAAGTTAATGCTACTAGTGAAAGTTACTACTAGTATAAAGACTGCTTGAAGTTAATGCTGTTGAAGAGTTACTACTGCTGAAGAAAATATTCTAATTAGTTAGTACTGCTAGTATTAAGTTAGTACTGTTTGTTAGTACTGCTTATGTGATATGTATTAGTTATTTATAGAAAAGATTTTATATTCTTAGGAAAGTATTGTAAGCCGAGTAGGACTCCTTGGTGTATAAAAGGAGGTCCTAGGGCATAGAGTTTTATACGTATCAAAATCAACTTTTATCAATCTTAGTCGTATAATTCATAGCTTCAAGGTCTTTGTAACCCTAATACTTTGAGAGTATTTGTATTATTATCATTAATAATATTGGAGCTTATTTGTTTTATATTACTATTTCATTGATAATTCTTCTTAATATTAAAGATTAGATTTCATATAATTTTTAATACATTCAAACAAAGTTTTTACTATAGTTGTGTTAGATTTATCTAATATAACTAATCCTTAAACAAGCTTAAGGAATTAGATCTATTGAAGTGGGATCAACAAGTGGTATTAGAGCTTATTAAGAAGCTTTGAAAGAGAAGAACCTATTTTTATATACAAAATCTTTTTTTAAAGATATGGATCAAGATTCTGCACACATGGTGGCTGCATCCAAAGTTCCCATGCACAAACCTGGTGAGTATGAGATCAGGAGGATGAAGATTGAACAATATATCCAGATGATAGACTATACATTGTGGGAAGTCATAGAGAATGGTGCAACCTTGCCAAAAACAACAACAGTGGAAGGTGTTGTGACAGAGATGCCTATTATAACTGCTAAATAAAAGGCTCAGAGAAGATTAGAGGTGAAAGCTAGAAGCACTTTAATGATGGGCATTCCAAATGAACATCAGTTAAAGTTTTGACTCTATAAAGGATGCTAAAAATTTACTGGAAGCTGTTGAAAAGAGATTTGGTGGGAATGAAGCTACAAAAAAGACTCAAACGAATCTCTAAAAAAAGCAATATGAAAACTTCAATGCTCCAAGCTCAGAGATGCTTGATTAAACTTTTGATAGGCTTCAAAAGCTTATGAGTCAGTTGGAGCTTTTGGGTGAAAAGATTTTACAAGAAGATGTTAATCAAAAGTTATTAAGAAGTTTGTCACCTGAGTGGAACACACATGCTGTTGTGTGGAGGAATAAAGATGATTTGGATACAATGAGCATGAATGCTCTCTACAACAACCTCAAGGTGTATAAACTAGAAGTTAAAGCACATAGAACATGGCTTTTGTATCCTCTTAAAATAACAACACTAACAACACTAATGAAGCAGTTAATACTGCTCATGGAGTTTCTACTGCTAGCACTCAAGTTAATGCTGTTAACTCTACAAATATTGATAACTTGAGTGATGCTGTTATTTGTGCATTCTTTGCTAGTCAACCAAATAGTCCTTAACTTGTTCATGAGGACTTGCAACAAATCCATCTAGATGACATGGAAGAGATGGATTTGAGATGGCAAATGGCCTTGTTGACTATGAGGGCAAAAAGATTTTTAAAGAATATAGGAAGGAATCTTACTGCTAATAGCAATGAGACTATTGGTTTTGATAAGTCTAAAGTAGAGTGCTATAACTGTCACAAGAAGGTACATTTTGCTAGGGAGTGCAGAGCTCCAATAAATCAAGACAACACGAACAAAGAAAGCTCAAGAAGGATTGTGCCTATCGAAACATCTACTTCCACAGCTTTGGTGTCATGTGATGGTCTTGGTGGATATGACTGGAGTGATCAGGCAAGGGACGGGCCTAATTATGTACTCATGGATTTCTCATCCGACTCAGAGGTATCCAATGATTCTATTTGTTCAAAATCTTGTTTGGAAATTGTTGAACATCTTAAATCTCAAAATGATCAACTATTAAAAGATTTAAAGAAATCTGAGTTAATAGTTCTATGTTATAAGACAGGTTTAAAGTATGTGGAAGAAAAACTTGAAGTTTATAAAGCAAATGAGTCTATTTATTCACAAGATATTAAGGCCTAAAAATTTGAAATTCACATAGGAGAAATAACTATTAGAGAGCTTAGGAAGAAGCTTGAAACAGCTCAAAAAGAAAAAGATGGCATTCAACTTAATGTAGATA
>BQNB010181179.1:0-12613 GCA_026074375.1 Tanacetum coccineum
TAGATCTATGTTTGAGAAACAAGCTAGAGTAGAGAAGTTTGACTTAATCCAATCTTTCCATGCTTGCAAACAAGATAAAGATGAAAGTAA
Organism: Tanacetum coccineum; assembly: GCA_026074375.1. Lineage (NCBI taxonomy): Eukaryota > Viridiplantae > Streptophyta > Magnoliopsida > Asterales > Asteraceae > Tanacetum > Tanacetum coccineum. Next base: position 91 of record BQNB010181179.1, read on the forward strand.
TTTGTCTGAAGAGAATAAAGATCAAGATGACCATACAGCCTTCGTTTATGAAGATTTTGATGCCACAGCCTTCGTTACTCCTGACTTAGAAAGAAAGAATGGTGAAACTGAAGAAAGAAAGAGTGATGAAACAGAAGAGGTGCTTATTGAAGAAGAAAAAGATGCTTCTGATGTAAAAAGTGGAGATACTGAAGAATTGGATTTGGAGAGGATTCAAAGTACTGCTAGACAAAGTACTGTTACTCTAAGGACTTTAGATTTTGGTGATGAAGCAGGTCCTTCAAGTCCAATTCGTCCAACTCAAGAAGAAGAGCCTGAAGAACAATTCAAAGATGATGAATTTCTTGCTAATCTCAATAGATCAATGGGCTTAAGCATTCCTGGTCCCATGCAATCTCAACCTCAACAGCCAACTCAAGTTTTTGATCCAAAAGAAAAAGGCAAAGGGATATTGGTTGAAGAGCCCAAAAAGAAGAAATTAACTCTTCAATAAATCAGAGCTTTGGAGACTGCTAATGATGAGGAAGTTGCTAGAAAGGTTCAAGAAGAATGGGATGCAAAAGAAGAGAGAAAAAGGTTGGAAGAGTTGAAGAAACCAAAACCAAAGACTATCTCGAAGAAACCTACATCTCTTGCACAGGAACGAAATCACATGATGAGTTTCTTAAAGGGTCAAGGATACAAGAATGTACAAAAACTAAGGTATCCACAAATGAAGGAACTGTATGATAAAGTTCAAGAATCCATCAAAGATTCTTTCAAGGATTTTATTCCAATTGGTTCAGAAAAGGAAAAGCAGATGTTACAAGAGAGAGATGCAAAGAGACTCTTAAGGAAGAGAAAAGCTACGATTACAGAAGAACAGCCATCAAAGAAGCTTAAATTGAGGACAGAGACAATTGATGAGCTCAGAAACTATCTTAGGATTGTAGACTTTGAGAAGAGTGCACAAGATAGAGAGTCACTAGAAGCAATCTCTATGATTACAGAATTCAAGGTCATTGACTCACCCGATGGAGAGTATCTCATAATTTATAGAGCAAATAGTCATTTCAGAGCGTTCGATACTCTGATAAGTGCTTAATTACACATATCTTTTACCTCTAAAAACGAGCTTAAATGACCAAAAACAGACAAAAACTGCCAAATATATGTTTGTTTTGCATTTGTATTGTGCAGGAAATGGATATCATCAAAAAGACAGAAAACCAAGCCAAAATGACAAAACTGAGCATGGAATGGAAAAGACTGTGCAAAATCAAGGCCAAAGTCCAAAAATGTCAAAGTCAGAGTCAATACAGAAGAATCAGCAGTCAAACCAGAGCCGGAACACATATGATTCCATATGTTGAAAGATAGAAGATATCCTCTATCTAAGAGAGTAATGTTCAGGATTTGCTAGGTTCATGGTATGGAAGTTGATAGAGTAGAGTGACATAGCTATCACAATGATACATTTGGTCTTTTCTTATGGTACAACTGAAGGATGGTGGTATGATTTCTTAACAACTGGTATGATTTATCAAAAAAATAAAAAATAATTTTTTCTTTGTAAATAATATCTTGTTTTGATAAAAGAGTTAACTTGTGAACAAGCAGTAACCTTATTCAATAAATACTGCTAGTTTAAAACAAACAGTTACTTGTTGAAATGTACTGCTTGTTAAAAAGTTGTTTTTGAATTATTTTGATAGATTTTGAGTGTGCAAAAAAGGGTTATTAAGGAACAAATGTATGGAAGGAAAAATAAAACAGGTTTTTAAAGGGATTGATGTCTTGGTTAACACCACACAGCAAATGGTAATCAATTTACAATTCTAATAATATATAGAATTGACTTGTCCAATATCAAACAGTTTTGGTAAACGAACATCTCAATCTGTTGAGGTTGCTAATTTTCCTAAATTGGTATGGTGATCAATCAACCATGGTAGTTTGCACTGAAGGTAATTGGTACGCTCAAGCAAAAGGCTTGTTTTGGTAAAGAGAAGTTAAAATCAGTTTTATAGCTTTAATAGTTTGCTCAAAACTATAATGGTTCTTTCAATCACCCAATGTTTTATTCTGAGAGTTGGCTGGTCTTGAGCATTACGGCTACAGGTAAAGAACTTATCAATCTATACATGGTTATAATGGACTTTCCAAAAGTCATTTTAGTATTCATCCACTATGTTTAAATTGTTCTGAGTGATGAAGTGCGTTTTAAGCAGTTCCACTCATGGATATTATTACATTTTCTACGGTTTACCAAACAGATAAGAAATGATCTAGACCAAGATAGTGAATGGCATCTACTTGATTAAAGGCTCATAAAAAACCATTTATGGTTGCTGAGATGAACCTACTGTGCTGATTGAAGAACTAATCTGTTGATGCTCCAAAGACAATTAATTTTTGAAAGGTGTTTATGTTCAAAAAAGAGGTTTCATTTCAAGATTTTACAAACAGATTGTGTAGACAAGATATGCTTTAGAGGTTCTATATCTAGAATAGTTTGAGATTGATATTGGTGCTGAAAGAAGATGGACCAGAACCATCAAGGATACTTGATAGTCAAGCCGAGTAGAATTTCAAAGTTAGGGGAGGGGAATTGTTAGAAGGTAATACGAGTTTGGAAGGTCAAAGTACTGCTAAGCTAAGAAGGTCAAATAGTAATGTCTAAATTGAAGTATCGACAGTAGTATGCTTTTTGTTAGTTAGGAGAAAGTTAAAGTACTGCCGTTAATAAATGGAAAACTGCAAAAGGAGTATCAGTTAAATTAGTATTATCATGTATCAGTTAATTTAGTGATTAGTATTAATCAAGTATTTTGTGTCATACAAGGACTGTACACCTACTAGAGTTATCCTTACGTTTATAAAAGGATATCTAGGAAGGCATTAGAATAACACATAGAGTCACACAGAGAAAAACAACAAAAAGCATTAGTTAGAAGTATTAGAGATAAGTATTGTATTAGGGATCTGCAAACTTAGGCAGATTCAACGTGTGATAATACAAATCATTTGTTAAATCATTGTGTGTTCTTCTTGATTCTCGTTAACTAGTTTCCGACATATTGATAGTATTACATCAGTGTTTCATTGTTATTGACTTAATTTTATTAAAGGGATAGAACTTCTTTCAGGTAAAGGTTATTATAACTAAGGTTTTCGATCCTACAGCTAACACAGCTCTTTTGGCAATCTCTAGCCGCTTTGAGTTTCTCCTTGATCAAGACTACCTTGTCGGTTGTCTCTTGTACCAACTCGGCCTAATCAAACCACTTTCTCCAACTTCAGCCTACAGGACATGTGACCTACACTTCCTTCCATACAATGCTTTAAATAGAGCACATACAAAACACCGTATGATAACTATTATTATAGAATACTCAGTTAAAGGGTTAGGACGAGTTTCCTTATTACCTCAAAAAATAAATCAATACACGCGTCGCTCTAAAACATAGCTTCAAAGTCTGTATGGTAAGCTTAACTTTTTCTATATCGTTTTGTGGCCATGATAAAGTAGTACGCATGTTTTAGCTGTGTTCTCAATGCCTTCCGCAATGTCTACCAAAACCGCAAAGTAAATCTTCCACCACGATCTGAGATGATTGACACATGCACTACATGCCTTGTTACTATCTCATTAGTGTAAAGTCTCGCCAAATTCTCCATTTTAAAATCTTCACATACTTACCATGTAATGGGCTTTACTTAGTTTGTTCTATCAAATATTAACCCTATTTTGTTTCATACCCACTACTTGATCTTGGCAACCTTGTAAGAATGTCCTTAGTTTTTTATATACCTTCTTCCTACATAGCGGGGTATCTTTAGTTGCACTTTTAAAACCGAAAGGGTCTTTGGATGTTCCAACTTTAACCTTTAAAACGAGGGTCAAAAATAATTGCCTAACATAGGTAGTCAATATACACTTCTCCCATACCATGGGCCATCTATTACATATCTCTAAAGGGGTCAATTAGTAGTCTTTTTCCACTCCCGAATGTACACAAAGTACCTTGATGCATGAGCCTGTCCTTCATTAATATACTTACATCAGCTATTAATTGGAACCCATCATAAATACATACCTCCCTTCCTTCCTTTCCATTAGTTGCTCCAGGTACGTGCATTTTTGCGTTTGTCGCGCTTAGGCCTGTGACTACTCTTAAAGGGTTCATCCCTATTTCGGCCGGCGCGGCGTCATTAATGGATGGAGTGGGTTGTATACGCGGTTCGGAGACACCTCGTCCGTGCACACTACCGACACTAGGGCGTTCGTTGTCGCGCATCGTGCCGGTCGCTCGGCGTCCCCGTTTGGCGCCTGTTAAGTTCGTACCGAGCGCCTCCGTCTTACGTATTCTTGTTCTTCTGCGCGCCGCGAGCGCGCGTTACCGCGTTCTTTTCCCCGATGTATCTCCATGACAAGAGGTCTTATTGTGCTTTCCGTCAGCCTGCTGCCACGATGAGCGACTGCTCGTTTGCGGTTTCTGTCGTACATTGCCCGCGCGCCGGTTCGCACGAAACAAGCGTACTAGCGCCCCATGTCGTGCCCGCTACGCGTTTTTCTAGGCGTCAGCGCGTCGTGCGCGTCGCTGGCCTCCCGTCGGCTGTGTTAGCGACGACCCGTCGTTCCTCGCGTCGGTAGACGCGCGCCGGTTATGAACGTTCGCAGGTTCGTCGTTTCGACGCGTTTATGGGTCTGAACGCTCCCCGGTCTCCTGTACGTCTATCCACGTTCCGTGTTCACGGTCGCCAGCTGTTGCGTGCGACTCTTTATTTTTGCATTGCTGCGGCTGCGCGGACCGGACGCAGCTGGTTCCGTCCGCATAGAGCGTTTCCCGTCAAGAGGACGTAAGCGTGTCGAACGTTTTACGGCCGTCGCCCTGTCCAGTTTGCGCGTTATGGCGGCGCCGTGTCGCGCGCCGCCGGTGGTATGGACGACGTTCGGCACCCCGCAGCAGTAACGTTCGTCGTATACTCGCCCTAGTACTTGTGCAGCTCCGTATCACAACTGCGCTTGTTGCCGTTACGACTCGATGCTTCCTGTTAAGTTGCGTCGTTCGACTCCGGTCCCCGGGCCAGCCCGGTCACGATGCGGCCTCGCGTTCCACCGGACCTCGTCTTGAGTCGCCTACTTGCGTACTCGCGTCGCGCCTTAAGCGTTTTCATCGCTTGTTGCTGTCGGCTTGTCGACCGCTAGGCGCGGCCGGCGCCGCGTTTCTTCGTTCTCATGTCAGCTGTTTCGGCAGTCCGTTTTTCTACCCTGCCGCGTTCTCTACCTTGCCTCTTTGATGAGTACATAACTTAATCCTGATTTCAACGCGTTGCAAAATAAACTACAAACTTTTGGATCCATAGAAATGACAATATTGGGTATCACATAAATTGTCTTCAATATTTGAAAAGCTCCTCTTGTTCCTTGACCCACTATACTTCCGATTCTTCTGCGTCAGTTAAAGCAAGCGGGTTTAGCAAACCTTAGAAGATATTCGCTATGAAACATCGATAGTTACCTGCCAATTCCTAAGAAAATCATATCTCGGATTGGCGTCTTAGTTTACTTTTTATTTATTCATTGCTGCTTTATTTACTTTTCTGTATACGTGATTATCCAGTGTTGTTAACCATTTTCGTGTCTGAGAAAACCAATCACTTCTTTTAGCCAGATTTCTTAAACACTTGGGAAAACTAGGGTAAACAATTTTTCCTTCTTTAGTGGCTCCAACACCACTTCAATGAACCTCGTGATGATCCTCATTAGACTTCGAGTAGATCAGATATCATTGATTAACATAATGAAAAAATTGTTCTAAATTCTGGATTTGCACACCCGGTTCTTAAGTCTATGGTAAACCGCTGTGCATTGGTTTAACCCAAAAGGCATAATCCGTAACTCAAAGTATCATATCGCGTCTAAATACCATCTTGAGAATATCTTTTCTCCATCTGTACTACTTAAACTGAATGAGTCAACCGCGATACGAATATCTTTCTTAGAGAAATAATGCGAAACGTGTAACTGGTCTTCAGAAATACATAGTCGTCGATACTGGGAGATTATTGGTGGTTCTAGATAGTCCAACTCATCGGATTGTCTTGGCTCATTTAAAATGAACCATCTTCTTCTGGACAAAACAAGGTGCTCCCCACCTGTGGTGATCTTGATCGTATAAATCGTATATCAATAACGAATCCTTAATATGTTACGAACTTATCGAAGGGGTTGGTCTTTTCCACGAATTTTGTTGCTAAGGAGAAGGTATATCTTCGTCTTGGTTTTCTCAGTTGATAGTGTGGCGGTGCGTTGGGCTGTTGTTGTCAGTGGTTTAAGGTTAGGTGTAGTTGTGTGGGAATGTACGGTGTTAGTGGGATTTAGTGATCTGTTGATTATTGAGTATATAGTGTTTGTTTCTTTAGTAGATTGTTTTAGTTAAAAATTGGGTGAATGCAAATATTGATTTGTCAGAAGTTTATTTGAATTATTATTTTAGGCAGCGAATAAATTAATCGGAATGTATTGTATCTGCTAATATGAGATAAGATCATGACTCTGAATATTGAATGCTGCTTAATGAAGTCACGAAGTAGTCTAATATAACATCTTTCGTTATTTTTTATGTCATATGATGCTCTATTTATTGTGCTTACATGGTATATATTATTATTACATGACTATCTAATTTCCCTGTACAATAATCAAACTCGTCAATTTCAAAACTGTGAAGTCAGCTATTACATACTAGTTATTAAGATTACTTATTTTCCTATTTCGTTATCAAATCATACATTCACACAATCACATATCTAACAATCACACCATCAATAACCACATCATCATCACACAACACAATATCACAGCAAATCAAAACATCATCACACTCACAACTCCACAACAAAACCAATCCACATCAAATTCATAAATATAACGTAGATAAATACAATACTTAAATATATACGATTAACAATAGTATCAAGATTGTTTAAATGAAATGATAGGATTCCTTTTACCAATAACCGACTTTACTCGAAGAAACCAACTAATATTGTTTTTATAAAATTAATTTATAATATTAAGAAAGTCGTTTTATATTAAAATAATATTTCTTACATTTTAATCTTTTATAAAATTCATTTTAAGATGTTGTCATAAAATCCAGAGTCAGTTATTTATCAGTGTATCGGCATCTTACCCATATAAATTTACTTTATCATCCTTTTTATAATTATAAATTTTATTAAAAACAAACATATAAAAAAATTATTATCATATCTTATTCATAAATATTATCTAAAATAAAATAGTTTTGTCAGTCAACCAATTATCATATTGTTTCAAAATTTATTGTAAACATAGTTTTTTCTTAAAAGAGACATTTCCACAAAATTATTGTATTCATAAAATTATTTCAATATAGTTTTCCCCAAACACCATCAAGATATACTTCAAAAGGTTTTCATAATTCGACATTAATGTAAAATATGTTACTCAAACAAGGACATCGTAATACCAAAAGAGATTTTAAAATACCGTAAAGACTCTAACACAATTTTATTGTTTGAATACGAAAGAAAATACCAGGAACCATATACTTAAAATAAAATCAAACGAACTTGTACAAGAAAACTCATGCAAGACGTTACGTACCCCAAAAAATGTAAAGTCTTATCCAAAATAACAATCAACAGAGCAAACCTAAAAGCATCGATACTAACACGTCGCCAACGGGTTACGAAAACCAAGGGATATACAACCAAGGGAGTAATGATCCACACTAATATGTTAAGAACAATTAGTGCTTAAAAGAAACGTTCGATACTCATACAAGTAATCAATGCAACGAAAGAACCAATGAAACATACCAATATCCAAAGAAGCAGATCCGAACAACCAATATTCATCAAGACTTTGAATAGAAAAGTTAGATCATACACACCGTCATGGTACAAACAAGGGATGCTAAAATGAGGGTTATATATCCGAGCGAATAATCGAGCAGACGAACAAACTTAATAATCATAATAATAGCATTAACGGGTATCCGATAGTATCCGGCTAATGTACAGCGATAGATAAAAGGGAAACTTACTAACTTCATAACTATTCATAATACAACCGCACCTTAATAATTACATGCTTACACAATATATTACCCAACTAACATGCAAAACAACTGATTAATGTAACTCTATGGTCACAAGTCTACGGTGTTGATGCCTTTATATTTATGTTGGCCACCATAATTATAATTAAATCCTTTTACACGTATACTTACTTCCAAGACTACACCTCTCAATGATAACGCACTTATAAGCACATATACCACATTGCACATCTTAAACTACTCCAATATAACACAAAAAGGATGCTCCATCAAGGAAATACTTATATAAAAATAAAATCGAAAATGACAGAAAGAAACGATGGTCTCGAAGTGCCCAAAAGACTTAGTATCCGAAAGAAATATTCGATAGCAACGTATCAAGGTAAAAGACGAAATAAACTTATGCTGGGCCTCGCATGGGTTCGACTTTGCCTTCGCAAGAGTCACCCGACTCAGCGGTTCCGTGCCTACTATGAGCATTCGACAAGCGATCAACTACCTTATCTCCTTTAGTTCCAAAAGAGGCTCCTTCTCAATTGGCTCCTCTTTTGGATCTCTATAGCGCTTAAGTCCAATTGGGAAAATGGTTCCCCAACAAAACTTCTTATGGATAAGGGAAACATAGCTATAAATAGTAAGGAATTATTATATACTATACTAGATAATAGTAGACAAAAAAGCTAAATAAAATTTAGACAAATAGTATTATTAGCTTTATAATTAGGGAGAAAGTATATAGTTATGATACGAAACACTTTGGCCCTATTATGCATCTATATGAAGGACTCTCTATGTCTATATCTAGGTCCAAACCATCCTAACTTCTCTATGAACCTGCTCTATTACCAATTTGTCACACCCCACAAGGCAGGAAAACATGGTGTAACATCATGGATTTCTCACAAACAATGGGTGTCAACAATAGAGATATCACTAAATGCATAACTAAATATAGAAGACACAATGTGTCATGACAATACTAAAAAACAAAAGAAACTGCATGGCGTCTTGCATTAATGACAAGGGTCTCATCAATACAAAGACATAAATGACTTACAAACCTAATAAAATCAAATAGCATTCAAAAGAATCCATGCATCAAACACGAACAAAACTCAGGAGCGAACTCCAAATGCATTCCTAACGGTCTTATAGCCCACTGCTTTTAGCTTAACATCCTCATGATGCTCACTTGAAAATGATGCTTAAAACGTCAACACAATGGTTGGTGAGTGTCATAGGTTTAAGACACATAACAAAATCTTTTAAACAATTGTTGCGATTACTAAAACAATCCATAACATCACACGTGTCCCGCAATCCACGTATAAACCAATCCACTCTATGTGTCCCGCTGTTCCACGGGGGTCTATCGTTGGGCTAGCTCAACCACCCTCGATCGTTAACACATAAGTTAGTACTGGTATTATTTCAACCCCTTCAGTTGGATTTGATTGACGTGAGTAAACACATCTCCAAACGAACTCACGTACCTAAAACGACTCGAATTGATCACAAAGCCATGTGCGTATATCACATTAATCAATAACCACATAACACTATAATGACTGCAACTAAAAATATTTTAAACACTTAGCATCACCTTCACCTAAATAAAACATACAAAAAGGGGATATGAAAAATCACTAATGCCTAAAGCAATCATAATAATCCTCGCACAAAGCCTATACAACATAATAACTCTGTGTTTAAACGCTACTAAGCCAAAAAGCTAAGCACATGTAACAATCATATGATGGATGTCTAAGGTGTCTATTTACCCTCATGGGTCACCCCGACACCATGCCCAACATTTACCAATTCGTTTACACACTTTTTCAGTGTTCAACAATTTACCCGAAAATGCAGAATTTTAGTGTCACTTTAAACCCTTTTTCTTAAACCACACCTACTGAACTTTATATAAATTTTACCAAAAAAATCACAGGTTCTATATATGAGTCTACTAAACTCCACGATTCTTTCTACAAATTTATTTTTACACTTAAATTGCCTCAAAGAAAATCAAACTTCAACTTACCAGATTAGGATCTGCTCGACACACTAATGGTTTTCTGACCAAAACCATACATAGACTCCAAATCAGAAGCTCTACTTTGGAAGAATTTTTAATAGACACATAGAAATAAACTCCTGTAAGTTGGCTAATCCTAATTCAAATTTTAAGTGGGGTTTTACACCCCGTAATCGGACCTAAATCTGACCCGAGTTTACTGCTTTGACAACTTTTCTTGTACGGACCAACTGACTAACTTCTCGAACTTGAAATCATTCGAGGCCAGACAATATTGAAACTAGACTCACTGAGCTACATCATAGGCATCAAAATCACATCAATTCATGCTTCTAACCTCTAGATATTCACGAAATAACACAGCCTTAAATTCTGCTCAACTTAAATCAAGTTTATAACGCATTCTAAACCTCAACCAAAATAATTACATCATCTATGCTTATAATTCATCCCTTAATAATATTAATCTTGTTAATTTTATTATTTTACAGATTTTATAAAACCCTATTTATATCCATCAATTTTATGTATTTATGGATTAAAAAAGAAGTTAAAAGCAATTTAAAGTTTTTTAAACTCATAACTCTTTGATCTTCAATTCTTTGAAAACCTCCAAAGTCACCAATTTTGATATTGATAAAAAAATCTTTTTTTTCTTCTGCTCTTGAGTTCGTACTGTTTAAAAAAAATATAGGATTATGGGTTTGTATTTATAGTGAAGGAAAAGAGATTTAGATAATTACCAAATTAGAATCCTACTTTTACTAAAATTAGTTTTCCCTTTTTTTTCTTCTTTAAAACCGGCCCAAACAACCTTTTTTTTTATTTATTTTTTTTATTTATTATTATTTACACAAAAACCCTTTAATTTTGTTATTTTTATAAAAACCTTTATTTATTTAGACATCCTTCTAAATAAAACTTTTAAATACCTAAAAATAAATAAATTCATTTCATACTTTATTTCTCTAACTTAATAATACTAAAATCTACCAACTAAATTTCTAAACTAAATTTTCTATTCTCGCGAATTCCTATGATCTAAATACGTATACATATACATATAAATACGTACACACATAAAATTTACCATCATTTTCATTGTCACCTAATGTGAACAAAATGAAATACCCACATTAACCATAAATTCAATCAAAATGAGACGATCACGCTCACAGATTGATAACCAACTCACATAGAATCAGATAACTACATAATTACTATAACACATAATGAAACTCAAATCAATACTAACGATTAACTAACCTGCTCAAAGCACAGTTGTCACAGTATCCCCTCCTTAGGGAAATCTCGTCCCGAGATTTAACCACTGGATTCACCAGCAATAGCAACAAACAGTTGGGGATACTAAGCTTTCATATGGTCCTCGCGCTCCCATGTAAACTTAGGACCACGCTTTGAATTCCAACGTACTTTAACAATCAGAATCCTACTACGTTTTAAGTCTTAACCTCATGGTCCATAATCTCTACGGGTTTCTTGACAAAATGAAGAGTTTTGTCGACCTTGATCTCGTCTAATGGCACATGCAAGTTAGCATCCGCCAAACAAGTTTTCAAATTTGACACATGGAATGTGTCGTGCACCTCACTCAATTCTAAAACAAATCCCAGCCTTCAATTTCTTTTGTGCTTCTTTGGAGTCAATCATAGCCATCGAAAATACTTGGGAAGGGTGAAGGATTGCCAACATGGCACTTATACAGCTGGGGGGTGGTAGAGGAGTGGTTGAAATGATTTTTTCTAGGGTGTTGAGTGTTTTGCAGGGAGAAGGTATGGGACGACATGTCCAAGTTGCCTAGTTGTACCTGGGTTTTGTTTTGGGCGGGAAGAAAGAAGTTTGGGTAGGTTGGCAGCTTTGGCCCCTCACTTCTTATAACAAACTTCGCCCGGTTTTGCAATTTCGACCCTTGTCTTTTTCTTTTGTAATACAACTTGAGGTTTGGCAGTTTTAGTCCCTCAAGTTGTATTTTCTTCATGTGGCTGACTTTTGACTTTGACTGACTTTGGCTTCGGATTGACTTTGTCTTTTCCATCCCGTGCTTGGTTTTGTCGCTTTTGGCTTTCTTTTTGAATATTCGTTCATGCACAATTCAAATGCAAAACACACAAATACAATGTATCTTTGGTACGTTTTTAGTCTTTTAAGTCCGTTTTTAATGGAAAATGGTATGTGTAATTAAACACATACCAAAATCTCCCATACTAAGGTATTGCCGTGTCCTCACGCAATGTTATGAAGTAAACACTCAAGAAACCAAGAATCTTAATCCCCTTCGACTAATAACTTCGAAAAGTAGCTAGGCGTTTGTCAAGGGGAACTAAAGAATCAATAGCTTTGACGAGTCCCGTTTTCACCATTTTTTATATGTACA
>BQNB010181180.1:0-12613 GCA_026074375.1 Tanacetum coccineum
TAAAACGTTTAAATCACAAAATCATTTCCTTGTCACCAAAAGTGAACGAAATGAATTCAACCAATCTCACCACCATTCCAATCTCGTTGAGATGATCACACTCAATATATTAACTACCAATTTCCCACATAATCCACATAAACGCATATAAACACGTATAATTACATACACCATATATATTGCAACAGATTTATAAGTCAACACTAACGGTTTGAGTAACCTGCTCAAATCATGGTTGTCACAGTATCCCCTCCTTTAGGAAATCTCGTCCTGAGATTTAACCAAAAGGTTAAACTCTATCATTACCAAACCATTAATCGAGGATACTTATCTATCAAGTAGTCCTCCCCTACCCATGTTAACTCAAGTTTACACTTTGAATTCCGACTAACTTTCACCAGATATCATACTGCTAGCAACTTTGCCTGCCTACAAAAGGGTACACATAGTAGCATAACCGCTCCAAACAAAAAGAGACATCCAACTACATGAACCTCGCCCGTCATCGAGGAGACTCGTCAAAAACCTTAAGTTGCGTAACAACGTCATTTACAACCCCGTCTCATCAAACAAGAATTGTCTTAAAACTAAGTTATAAGTTGTTACAAAGCCCAATATTTTTGAAGAATCGGCTCGACTTCGAGCTTATTCATAAAATAACTTTAACCAAAATCACACAAACACATCTAAGGTCATACTAAGGTCTACAAGGAACCTTACGTACCCAACTTTAACTAAAACTCCCAATGATCTTTTGTTCAACGAACAAGTGTGGATACTTAGTTTACCTGAAGTCCTAAAGACCTCACTTCGAGCCCAAATGGACCTTAACTACCACCATTCTGCTACATTTCAACCTCTTTACTTCACGGTCACTATTCTCAACAGGTTCCTCAACAAAACAAAGTGTTTTGTCAACCTTGATCTCATCCAATGGCACATGCAAACTAGCATCAGCCAAACACTTCTTTAGGTTCGGCATGTGAAATGTGTCGTGTACACCACTCAATTCCTCAGGCAATCTCAACCGATAAGCTACAGGACTGACTCTTTCAAGAATCTCAAATGGCCCTACATACCTCAATGCTAACTTACCCTTTTTCCCAAAGCGAATTATACCTTTCCAAGGCGACACTTTTAGCATAACCCGATCTCCTACCTCAAACTCTAACGATTTGCGCCTATTATCAGCACAGCTCTTTTGATGGTCTCTCACCGCTTTGAGCTTCTCTTTTATCAACACCACTTTATCAGTCGTCTTTTGAACCAACTCAGGTCCAATCAAACTACTTTCCCCAATCTCAGCCCATAAAACAGGCGACCTACACTTCCTTTCATACAATGCTTCAAACGGAGCACACCGAATGCTTAATTGATAAGTACTACCAAAATCGATAACATATGCCCTCATTATATCCTCTAAAGTCTAAATCATACGTTCACTTTGTCCATCCGCTTGAGGATGCTAAGCAGTACTCCAATCCAACCGCGTCTCAAACACTTTCTGTAACGTCTGCCAAAACCACAAGGTAAATCATCCATCTTAATCTGAGTTAATCGTAACCAGAATTCCATTCCTTGCTATTGTCTCGTCAATATAAATCCATGCCAACTTCACATCTTGAAATCTTCTTGTATAGCTAGAAAATGAGCTAACTTGGTCAGTCTATCGACCATCACCCAAATCACATCATACTCACTACTTTGACCTTGGAATATTTCTAATAAAATCCATAGTGATTCTATCTCATTTTTACTCAAGTATCTCAGGCTATTGCAGTAAGCCAAAAGTCTTCGACATCACAGCTTTCACCTCTTAAACAAATACAACAATTGCTAACATAGGTAACTATATATTTTCTACACGTGGCTACCAATACATGTCTCCAAGGTTATAGTACGTCTTATCCGCTCCCGGATGTACTAAGTACATTGATGCATGGGCATCATCCATTTCACTTCCTACCAATGGAACCTAAATTCGATCCATAAAGTACAACTCTCATATCCTTTTCTTTCCATCTATGGATCTAAATCGTGTAGCCTTTCTGCGAGTATGTTCTCTTACTTGAACGCCTTACTTTGGGCTACCAATATCATTCCTCTTACTCGTCTTGATTTTACTTTCTCCTTTCTACTCAATGCATCACCCACTACATTCGCTTTATCATAGTATCACACAATCATTCTTCAAAGTTTGAAAAGCCTCTTCTTGTTCCATGCTCTACTCATACTTCTAATTCCTCTTATCTAGGGAAGTAAGGGGGTTTAACATTTTTGAAAAAAAATCACGATGAACGTCGATAGTAGCCTGCCAAATCCTAAGAATAATCATCCAATTCCTCACCGTCTCACTCTTACTCGCATCCACGTGAATACGTTATGGTTGACCACGTGACTAAGAAAATGCACTTCTTCCTACTAAACTCACACTTAGAAAACTTAGCATACAGCTTCTCCTTCCTCAGTGACTCTAACACTAACTTCAAATGAACTTCATGTTCCTCCTTCGACTTTGAGTAGGCCAAATTTCAAAAAAAAAAAAAATCAAATTAATTACGATGACAAACCCACCTAAGTACGGTTTGCAAACCCGGTTCATTAAGTCTATGAAAACCGTTGGTGCATTGGTTAACCCAAAAGGCATAATCGTAAACTCAAAATGTCCGTATCTCATTCAAAATGCGGTCTTTGGAATGGCATCCTCATGCACTCGTAACTGATGATAACCTGACTGAGAATCTATCTTTAAGAAAGGACACGCTCCTTGTAACTGATCAAACAAGTCATCAATCCTATGGAGTGGATAACGGTTTTTAACAGTTAATTTGTTCAGCTCCTTATAGTCGATACACATGCGAAAAGAACCATCTTTCTTCTTAACAAATAACACTGGTGCTCCTCACAGAAAATGACTAGGTCGTATGAAACCCTTGTCTTGCAACTCTCGAAGTTGCCTAGACAATTCTTGCATTTCCGAGGGTGACAAACGATATGGAGACTTCACGACCGGCATTGCTCCAGGAACTAAGTCTATACGGAACTTAACTTGTCGCTGCAGTGGTCATCGACAAATCTTCCGAAAACACATTAATAAAATATTGCGTATGATGGTGTTGACCACCGTTGACCACCGTCGTTGACCACCGTTGACCGGTGGTCCGACGGCGGTTGACCGGCGGTTGACCAACGGTGGGTGAACAGTGAAAATGCCACGTGGCACCACTCAGGTGGTGACACGTGGCGCTTCTAATGATTGGTGTCAGATGTGCAGGTACGAGGTACGAGGTGGCAGAGCGTCAGTACGAGGTACTGTAGCAGTCCGAGGTGTCAGTACACGTCAGTACGAGGTACTGTTCAGGTGACGGCTGGACCAATCAGATGGTGACACGTGGCACTGGCGTGTGTCAGTCCGAGGTACTGTAGCAGTCAGTACGAGGTAGGCGTGTGCCAATCATGTGCAATAATGAGGCGGTTGGTGGAGTGCAAAATGACGAAAATACCCCTAGATCCAGCAATATAATTGGATGAAGGCTTGAAAGGACGAAATTGCCCCCACCTACTTGGGGTTATAAATACTACACGCAGCTGTGGGAGAATTTAGTGAGAGAAATTTTAGAGAGTGAAATTTTAGTGTGTTTTTTAGTGTAGGTTAGTTTTTAGGAGTAGTATAATTTTGTTTTAGCTTATTGTATAAGCTTTTTAAGCTTATTATTTGCTTATTGTAATCAAGATTTTGAGCTTATTAATGAAGATGTTTGAGGTTGGTTTTTATTTAATGCTTATTATTTTTTGATGCTTATTTTTCTTTTTTATGCTTATTCTTCTACTCTTTCTCTTCTTTTGCTTATTTCTAAATAAGCTCATGCTTATAGCTTATTTTTGGATCCGATCTCTTAAGCTTATATTCTAATAAGCTTCTTTAATAGCTTATTTAGACTAGCTTATTTTATATTGTTTTTGATTTAGAGCTTTTCGAGTGAGCTTATTTTAGCTTATTTTTGAGTGCTTATTTTTCTAGCTTATTGTTTTTAGATCTAATCCTTAAATATACCCGTCTCTTGTTCACTTGATTGAACACCTTAGTTTCGGGTGGATTAGATCTAAAAATAATAGATCTTATATTTTAGCTTATTTTCTAGCATAAAATTATTGTTTTTTTTAATTCTAGCTTATTTTTTTCTTAAGATCTAAATCCTTAAATATACCCGATCCGCGTTCACTTGATTGAACACCTTAGTTTCGGGTGGATTTAGATCTAAAGTTTTTTTATCTTTTTATTAGCTTATTTTGTTCTAACTTTTCATGTCTTATTTCTTATTTCATCCTTCTTCATCTAAGGCCGGAGCTTAAGGGTCTTATAAGGTTAATAAATAGATAAAGTTTTGATCTTTATAGTTTTTATGAAAATAATTAGTAGATAAAGTTGACACCTTTATTTGCTAATTAGTAAAGTAAAAGCTTTAAAGTGATAAACTTATTTGTTTATCAAGTTTGTAAGATCGGGTGATTTTATATCATTGCGGTTCTTCATTCGGTTACCCTTTTTCCCTTTTTAATACTAGTAGTTTAGAAATATTATCTTAAAATGTTTATGTTTGATCTTATGATTGTTGCTAGTTTATTTGTTATGATTAGTGAGTAGTTAATTAGTGCTTGCTAAGTGATTGGTGATTTGGAATTTAGGTGCGGGTTTAAAAAAGGTTTAAAAAATTAATAGTCATTAGAATTTTCCAATTTACTTACCGTCATTTACTTTTAATGCAATTTAAATACTTGTCATTTATTTTAAAAAGCACTTTACTTTACTTGTCATTTAATTTCTTAAAATTTGTTTTCGAAGGATTTTAATTCGTTAAACCAAAAACCCGCACTTAATGAACATTTTACGTCACTTAGCAAGCATTTTTCGTCATTTATATCTTTTAGTTTAATTTTAGTATAATCTTGTAGTTTTTAATTTTAAAAATCAATATTAGTTTAATTTTTTTTTAGTTTAAAAATAGTTTAAATTCAAAAGTTTAGTTACCCTTTTATATGTTTTCCCTTTTAGTAGATTTAAAAAACCAAACCCAAAAACTTAAGTGATAATCAAGATCGACTTACAACTTGAACGTAGATTTCCATTCACTTCTCGCCGAGGAAACGACCCGGGAGGTTTTTGATAATTGCTTTGGTTAAAGGCGATTTTCTAGAACCCGACGGAAAATACTCACTATACTATTATTGAATATCCTCCTTATTATTACGTATTTATATATATTATATATTTTATACGTGTTAGTTCGGACGTGATCATATATCCTTTCCTAAGATATCTCCTAAGATATCTCTAAGATAACTATTATCACTATTCTGTTACATAAACAGACTTAACTAGACAAGATCAGTACTAACTATAGTACTGCCAGACTTAACTTAGTACTGGCAGACTTAACTATGTCTACCAGACTTAACTCTATAACTACCAGACTTAAGTCTGTTTACAATAATTCCTAACAATCCTCCCCTAACTTGAACTTCACTTGTGATCTTCAAGTTTCTTTGAGTGTCTTCATTATAAGCTTCTTGAGGATGTTGTGAACAACATTTTTGGAATTATCCTTGAACTACAACCCTTTGAATTGATCACTACCTGATCTTTGCAGCAACTAATCTTCTAAGTATCATAATCAGCACTTCACAGCGACAAGTCATATCTCTTCAGCAACACTTGAATAAACTGCAACATTAACTATATGTACATCAAATCATAAAGTTTCAGTTTATTCTCATCACTTCCAGGTGTGTTAACTCCTGTGAGAGGTGAATCATTGAAAATTTAATGGATTTGATGTCTCTTTACCAGTTAGCCATTAACTCTGGAGTAGCCAATGTTTGGTTTATAAACCATGGTACATTGATAACCATTTCAACTCTTAGTACATGAAACATGGTGAGTTGAATTACCATATGATTTTTAGCAAATCATCAGCTATCAACGGATTTGATAAAGCCTTTACCAAGTAACCGTTTGCTCTTGGGCTAGCTAATCCTTTGGTGGAATCATGGCATCACCCTAGTGGACTAGTAACCAGTTCAACTTTTGGAACTTAAATCATTGGTAAGTTGAGTACCATCTAGTTTTTGGTAAACTGTCAACCATATAAATGGATTTTCCACAGCCTTTACCACAAGCCATAACCTTGTGGGCTAGCCAACTCTTTACAAACATAGATATGGTGAGTTGATAACCATACAATTTTTGGCAAATTGTCAGCCATAAACGGATTTGAGAAGTCTTTACCAAGAGCCGTTTGCTCCTGGACTAGCCAGTCCTTATGTCTGTTAGACATGGTGGACTGATAACCATTTGTTGTGTTAGTGCATAGCACCTCCACCAAGTGTTATCTCTTCTCAACTCCATTTTACATAAACAGCTCTCTATCTATATACCACAGCTCTGAAAATTCTTTCAAACATTTACAAATTTATTGCTGCTGAGCTTGTTTCTCAATTAACTTCAAGAGTTGATAGCAGACCTCATCTTTTCTATCTCCCAAAAGCTTCTTTTCAAGCATAGCTTTGCAAACTCTGGGTGGTAGTGGATACTTAACCTCAGTCAGCATATAGATGTGTGCAGCCTCCACAGTCAAACAATGAACACTGCAGCTATGAAAGTATCTCCAATTGAGTATCTGTTGTTGATGTGGCAACTTCCAAATAGCATCCTCTTCAGATGGTGGATCAAACATAGTCTTTAGATCCCCCCATAAAACCCTTTCAAATTCTTCTTCAGGCCTGTTATCTACATACTTCAATATCATCAGCCTATATAACTCCTTGAGATCATCTCTTGTTAAATCATTCAATAAGCCTTGAAAGTTCACATATACCACAACTGTGTTATCTTCCCTGATGATCTGATAAGCACCTCTCTTTCCAGTCTTGATAATCTGCCATTTAACTATCTTTGCAGGTGCTGGTCCTTGTGGAATTAAACTCATTGGAAACTCTTCTGAAGATGGTTCATCCACTCTTTCCTCCATGTAGGCTTCAACATCCTCCTTAGTGCCAGACTTTGCAGATTCAGGCTTCTTCTGCAATCCTTTCCTTGCCAAAGATTTTCTTTTAGTATATCTTAAAATTGGCTTTTTAATGTAAATTTCCTCTTCTCTCTTTACTGACTCTTTATCCTTCTCTTTAGGAACAGAAACATCCTCCCTTGTGTCAAACTTTAGCTTCTTGGAAGATTCTGTTTGAAGCTCTACACCAGTTCTTTTCCTACTCTCTTTCTCTGTATCCATAGGCACAAACCTTTCCATGCTTCTCATCAAATACTTAAATTTTTCTTTAAGTTCTTCATCTGTAAGCTTCTTTATCTGAGCCAATTTCCATCCACCCTGATTCTTCAAATAAGTGGCCATATACTGTCTTTGCTGAGCCTAAGTCATTGGTTTATCTCTTTGAGCTTTTGCCTTTTGCTCTGCAATAAGTTTTCTTCTCTGACTTATCAAACCCACCATTCTCTGAGCATAATCAGCCTCAGATACATCTACTGACATGTGCCCTATTTCTGCCTCATGAGTATGAGTAGGAGCCTGGGTTTGTGGAATGTCAGATTCTTGTCTAGGTGAAGATGGTTGGTGTTCAGGTGATGGTTGCTCAAAGGGGTGCTCCATGGTTTCATGTTCAGGTGCAGTAGAAGGTGATGAAGGTTCAGATATTGGTTCAGTTACAAGTGTAGGTGGAATGGTGGTAGATTCAGTTGGTGCAGGTTGAGATGTAGGTGGTGGTGGAACAGTAGAGGATGATGGTTGAGATTGAGTTCTAGCTTGATCTGCTTGACCTGCATTTTGAGCAACAACAGGCAACATAGCAGGCAATAAAGGTCTTGGTACCCCCCTAAAACCCCTTTTCATGTTTCCAAAAATCTTTTTGGTCAAGGCCACAGCCAAATAAGGGTGTTTGCTTTCAGTTTGTATTTCCAAAATCATTTGTAGAAAGCGAGGGTACATCAAAAACTTAGTTTTACTTTTCAAATTAGCCACCATTCCATCAAAAATCAATTTTGAAAAGTTATAAACCCTGCCAGTGGAAAGACAAATCAAAGCAGTTGCAATATTGCTACCAAATTGATCCCATCCACCACTTTTAGGGCTTATGCAGTGTAAAATATGATGGACCAAGAATCGCCATTGGGGTGTGAAAAAGCTTTTCCAAAAAGTAAAAGAACCATCAGTTGGATACCCCATATTCCCCATTCCCTCAAAAATCTCAGTATTTGGCAACATAGAAATCCCTGAAGCATCTACTAATTGAAGCTTACTTCGAACAGATGCCTTAATGATTGTATACTCATGAGTATCAATGGTTGCTCTTAATTCTAGAGTCCCATCAGCAAGAGTTGATGCAGTTGCAGTCTGCCAAAACTGTTTGACTAAGGAGTCATGGATAGTAGGACTGTGAGTCAAGGCATACCTGATATGCGAGCCTTTTAAGAAGTCTACTATCTCTGCAAACCCTGCACTTTCTTTGGGTTTCTTTAAGAATCCCACTTGGTTATATTTGTCGCGGTATTTTAGTGAAGCCATTCTTTTGAAATTGTAGTAACGAAGTTGTGATTGTTGGTGAGTATCAACTGGGTTTGACGCGTTTTGGTAACTTAGTACTAATTGGAACTACTAATTGACTTTATATGCGAAAAATAATGAATTTCAATTATCCCTCCGAGAAAATAGGCTCTTTTTAATAAAGAAAACTATTGTAGGTGAGATAAAACAGTAAATATACAATTTTGTATCATTATCCACTTAAATATCCCCGTAATTTGCTATAACAGTCATATTGAGTGAAAAGTCAAAGTTGTGAGACCAAACAGTACTAACGACTAGTTACCAGGATTAATATTGGCCTACCAGACTTAAATCTGGTCAACCAGTATTAACAAGATATTGTCAGAACTAAACAATATGCTTACCAGGATTAATATTGGCCTACCAGACTTAAATCTAGTCAACTAGTATTAACAATTTATGTCAGAACTAACAATATGCTTACTAGGATTAATATTGGCCTACCAGACTTAAATCTGGTCAACCAGTATTAACGATTTATTGTCAGAACTAACAATATGCTTACCAGGATTAACTAGTAAACTACCAGAATTAATATTGACAATACCAGAATTAACTTTGTCACAACTTCAGTCATGCTCCAATCCTTCATGCAATCTAAGTATAACCTGAAAACGTTAAGCCATATACAAAATATACTACAAAACTATTCGAAAACACTATGTTTCTAAATCTAGTATATTTTAATAACTACTAAGAATAAGATAACCTATCATAATTAATTATACTAAAGAGTATTACTAGGTGATAAACTATACATTTAATCCTCCCCTTAAATGTAGCTATGGATTTATCATCCTAATATTAACCATTAAGAAATTGAACCTTGGTCCATCAAAAGCTTTGGTTAATAAGTCAGCTATATTAAAGTTTGTGTGAATTTTCTACACCCTAATGAGCTTCTTTTCATAAGAATCTCATATTACGTGGTGTCTGATCTCTATGTACTTTGTCTTGGAGTGATACATCAGATTCTTCACAATGCAGATTGTGCCTTTATTATCAATGTGAATTTTAGTATTCATGTAATTGAAACCATAGTCCAACATTTGATTCTAAATCCACAATACTTATCCACAGCAACTTGCAGCAGCTACATATTCAGCTTCTGTTGTAGATGTAGCCACTATGGTTTGTTTCTTGCATTGCAATGAAATTAATTTTCTTCCAAGAAATTGACAAGCACCAGTTGTGGATTTCCTGTCAAGGTTTGCCCCAGCATAGTCACTATTTGAGAAAGCTTCTAGGTCAAAAGATAATTCTCTAGGATACCATAAGCCCAAATTGGGTTTGCCCTTAAGGTACTTAAAGATTCTCTTCACTGCATTAAGGTGTGAAGTCTTGGGAGTAACTTGAAAACGAGAACAAGCACATACTACAAACATTATATCAGGCCTAGAGGCAGTTAAATACATGAGAGAACCTATCATGGATCTGTATAAGTGTACATCCACTTCATCAGCTTCCTCATCTTTTGTCAATGCCATCTTGGTATCTATTAGGGTTATTGCAGTTTTCATACTTGCAAGGTCAAACTTTTTCAGCATGTCTGCAACATACTTGGCTTGAGAAATAAAAATTCCATCTATATTTTGCTTGACTTGCAATCCAAGGAAAAATATGAGTTCACCCATATAACTCATTTAAAATATGCCTTTCATCAAGGCCTCAAACTCATCACACCAAGACTTTCTAGTAGAGCCAAAAATGATATCATCTACATACACTTGAACCAGCATGGTATCCTTCTTGTATTTCTTAATAAATAAAGTCTTGTCAATGGTACCACTTCTGTATCCATGCTCCTCTAGAAATGTTGATAGAGTAGCATACCAAGCTCTTTGATGAAGTCCATATAAAGCTTTAACAACCTTATAAACCTTCTTAGGATGATCTGGATCAACAAAACCAAGAGGTTGAGAAACATACACCTCTTCGTCTATAGTACCATACAAAAATGCACTTTTGACATCCATTTGGTATACTATGAACCCCATAAATTAGGCAAAGGCTAAAAATAACCTAATAGCTTCTATTCTTGCCACAGGAGCAAAAACCTCATCATAGTCAATACCCTCCTCTTGTATGTGACCTTGGGCCACTAATCTTACCTTATTTTTAACAATTACTCCTCTTTCATCCCTTTTATTTCTGTATACCCATTTAGTTCCAATCACCTTTGCTCCATGAGGAAGATCTACTAGAATCCAGACCTGTTGCAGCCTAAACTATAATAATTCCTCTTGCATAGCTTCAACCCAACTGTCATCTTGTAGAGCTTTAGAAATATTTTTAGGTTCCTCCTGAGATAAGAAGCAGGCAAACAAGCAATGCTGTTGATCTTTGTGATTGATCCTTTGCTGCTTTTGAACATAACTTACAAGTGCATGTGCTCTTGAAGTTTGCTTCACTCTGCTTCTAGTTTGCACAGATGACTTAAGATTGCCAAGTATTTAGCTTTGTGGGTGAATGTTGTGATTCCTAAGAGTAGGAATGGGACTAACAGCTACTTCTGTTGGTAGGTTGTTGAAATCATGGACTATACCCTCTTCATTATAAGAAGCTTCATCAAAAAACCCTTTCTGAGGTTTGTTAAAGATTGTGAGCTCTGGCATATCTAAATCATCTTGATTAGCAGGTTGAGTATTAGCTGGTGCACTGCCAGAATTAACTGAGTTAGTACTGGTAGCTTTGTCAGTAGTTACTTCCCTTAAATTCTTTTGAGCAAGTTGATCCAAGTCTCTTTTAAAAGCTAGAATTTCAGGAGTATCTTCTGAAATGCCAGTAGAAAAAGCTTCCTTCTCTTATGTTTGAAAGTTTTGAAACTCTATCAAACACTCTTCTTTCTTTGAATTTGTAGAAGGCTTCCTTGTTCCAACCTTTGTTGCAGTATGCTGAACTATTATAGGTATAATAATAAGCTCCTCAGCCTCATCTTCTTCCTCAGGGGCATTTGTATTTGGAGTACCTGTACTGTTAGTTACTTTTGAAATACCTGCATGGGTAGTGACTGTTGAAGTACCTGCATGGGGTTTAGCTTGATTTTCCAAAGACACATGAATATAATTCATAGAATCAGTGAGATAATCAATATCAAACATCCATCTATACCCAACACCTTTTACATTTGGTTTTTCTTCAAGAAAATTTACATCCAGATTTACTTCTACCCTCTTGGTTACTAAATTATATACCCTATAGGCTTTGCTGTTTAGTAAGTAACCAACTAAGAAACCCTCATCTAATTTACCATCAAACTTGCCAAGTACACTAAGAGTATTTAAAATGGTAACATGACACCCAAAAGGTCTATGTAGCTAATCATTGGTTTGTGGTCAAACAAAAGCTCATAAGGAGTTTTGTTTTGTGGTTTAGTCACTCTTACCCTATTGAAGATATAACAAGCAATATTAACTACTTCTGCCCAAAAATTAGTTGGTAAGAGTGAGTCAGTTAGCATCGTCCTAGCTCCCTCAATTAGGGTCCTGTTCATTCTTTCAGCAACTCCATTTTGCTGTGGAGTTCGAGCATTGCTATACTCTTGTTTTATTCCCTTGTTCCCACAAAATTCAAGCATATTTCTATTCTTAAATTCAGTGCTATTATCTGATCTAATGATTTTAACCCTATGATTAAGCTGGTTTTCAACCTGCCTAATGAAGTTCTGAAGGATGCCACTAGTTTCATCCTTAGTAGCCAAAAAGAATACCCAACTAAATCTGGTACAATCATCAGTAATTACAAGGCAATAACTTGCATGATTAATACTCTTTACAGAAGTTGGCCCAAAAAGATCCATATGCAAGGTGTGTAATGGCTCAATTCCTTTTTTAACAAAGTTACCCGCATGGTAGTTCGCTAAGTCGGCGAACCATGGCGTGGTATTATCACTAAGCACATTCACATTATTAAGCACAATATTTTCAACAATATTTTCATTCTCATTTACATTAATCTCTTTGACCGATTCAAATCTCCCTAATGACTCTAAAGGAAAA
>BQNB010181182.1:0-10164 GCA_026074375.1 Tanacetum coccineum
CAGCAACATTAACTTATCTCTGAGCAGTCTTAACCTTTAGCAGTACTAACATTCACTAGCAGTAGTAACTTTGTACTAGCAGTAGTAACTACTTAGCATATTTTCACTAGCAGTACTAATATTCACTAGCAATAGTAACTGTGTACTAGCAGTAGTAAACACTTAGCATATTTTCTTTGAAGTTCATGATCGGCACTAAATCCAGCTGAGCAGTATTAACACAAACATGAGCAGCAGTAATCCAAACAACATTAAGAAGACTTTTAATCCCAACAAAAGAGTCCTACGCGTTATCTTTGAGATCTTGCCAGAACATCCGAGTGATACTTAAGTATTCACCATGAAGATGGAAATCCTTCTTGAGACAACATCAAACAAGCTCTTGGTAGGTGACTTGCGCGATTCTATATGAATCAAACTTGTGTCAACTGGAAAGAAACGATGGTGCGATTCTATGTGAATCAAACTTGTTTCAGTAAAATGAATTAATAGTTTAATCAGAAAGATAGTAACTATCTGATTCACTCTTACCGTGTTGTCTGCTTTGAGACGCTCCGGTAACAAGAACGGCTAGTATAACTATGAAACCTTGTCAAGAAGATTCATATGAATTCTATCTGATCACAGGCAGTATTTATACTGATTAACAGGGAACCGTGATTATTGCAACCGTATTCGACAAAGTGACAAAGACACTTTCGTCCATATCTGTTGTTTATCACTAACCTTTTCAATGCAGATCCAATCATCGGTGTTGCAACCATGTACCAGCGAAGTCGGATTCATTACCACATACTCATACTCGAGCTCTAAAACTCAATCATTTAGCATCAAGATTGTTGATCCTAAACTTTCTCAAAGATCTTCAAAGTCAAATCAAGAATTGCATTTTCAGGATATTGTTAGCCTTATGTTCATATAAGTCAAATAAGAATGCAATAAGTATGAGTATGTCAGTCAAGAGCACAAGTTGATCAAGTAAGTCAAATCAAGATGATTCGAGTCAAGGAGATGATGCAAGATTAAAGATCTCAAGAACTCAAAGTCAAAAGACATAGGCTCAAGATCAAGACCACATAAATGACATCGAAAGAATGTTATCGGTCGTCTTAAGCATGAATGAACACAACCATTACAAATAAGAAAAGACAAAGACAAGACCAAAGAAGGCAAAGCTCAAACGTCATATCTTCAACATTGGGAAAGAAAAAGTCAAATCATGATAACCTACATCAAGAACGTCAACAATAGGGAGATCAAAGAAGACCTCAACATTAGGGGAGATTGTTAGCCTTAATTTTATATAAATCGAACAAGAATGTTATCGGTCTTATTAGTCATAATTAGTCTTGTTAAGTAATAGGCTAGTCGGGTTCAACGAGCTTAGATTGTAATCTAATATTGTCCGTGTTTCGGGCTCAAAGCCCAAGATATATCAAGCCCAGCCCAAGTAACAAGCCCATAATAGGAACCTCTCCACACATGGAGAGGGTGTTAGTTTCCATTTCTTACATTTTGTATGTATGTGTAATCATCCACCACTCTTACTCTCTCTTTCTAATCTAATCTTCCATCTTTTGTTTCTCTCTCTATTTTTCTAGCTTATTGCTTATTTGGTATTACTTATTGTTGTGATATGGGTTAAGTTTTGGGATAACAAATTCTTTGGTAAGAATTTGATTAGGAGTGAGAGTGACATTTTGGCTTTTGATGGTGCGGTTCAACTAGACACGATCCAATTGAAGAAATCGACATATATCGTTAGGAGTAGGAAGATCGGTATGATATGGTCCCTCGGTCTCTTGGGAATATGTAAGAGATACAAGATCCCATTCATTCATGAAGACGGCTTGACCATTATATGGGATTATGAGAATTTGACTGAATTGTGCGAGTGAGAGAGTGATGAATTCATGTTGG
The DNA here is from genome assembly GCA_026074375.1 of Tanacetum coccineum. Lineage (NCBI taxonomy): Eukaryota > Viridiplantae > Streptophyta > Magnoliopsida > Asterales > Asteraceae > Tanacetum > Tanacetum coccineum. The sequence continues at coordinate 1,921 of BQNB010181182.1, forward strand.
ATCATGAATGAGATTAGAAGATAACCGTACTCATCGGTTTGGACCTTGACTTGACTATAAAAGTATAGAATGAATTGAGGAACGATTGGCTCATTGATCTTGAAAAGACAATTGAAGCGAACGTTGGTAAACAATTGCTCAATGCCGTTGGATTTGTAATAGAGTTGATCCACGACTCGACCCTCGTGAATGCAACGGTTTTCGATTGGTTTATAGAATTGAGCAAGGACGGGAGAGAATCTGGGTATTTCAGATACTTTAGGAATATATGATTTGGTATGGGATGTATCACCAATAATTGCTCAAGGCATGTTTATCACCAAAACAAGACAACAACAAAATAAAATATTACTACAAGAAAAATATATATAAAATGACGTTTTAAAAACCACATGTGTGTAACAAAAATTACTTCGACTCTAAAAATAAAAACCTAAGAAGTAATCCAAACATTCCTTAATTTATTTTTGACTCAATCTAGAGTATCGAAGAATATATATGAATTATATATTACAACGCCTAGTATAATCTTGTCAAGTGTTTTGATGTTGAATAAGTAGAGTAGGGATTATTTTGATCTTGGACTAAGATTATAGGAAACAATCCAAATGCTCCTTCATTAACATATGTCTTGACTAAGAACGTCGAAAGATATACATTACGTAGTATCTTTTTCCGACTAAATTGAGTTCATTATGTGCGGCTTAACAAGAATGGGATGATGTTAATTTTGACTTAAAATGACAATTTAAAATGTTAAACTAAACGCCCCCTTATTTTACAGTTTTTATTAAATGTATCAATATATATATATGAATTATATATCTTGATAACTTATATGAGTTAGTTATGTGTCTATATACGTGACAAAAATGCAGTGAAGGTCATTTCGACTCTAAATTACAATCCTAGGAAATGAATCAAACACCCTTTTATTTTTATAGAATTTTACCGATTGAGTCGAAAAATATATATCGAGTCATGTGTACTTTGATAATCAATATATGATCATATTAACGGATTTTTGGCATGAATCAACAATGTATAAGTTCACGTTTTAAAATTTTCTAGTTAAAAAAAATCTAAAATGTATGTATATTTTTTTAATAAAATTTTTGACCAAATTTTTTTTTTAGTAATTCAAACCTATTGGACCTATTGGGAATTTCAATTCCTATTTCTACGCGGAGAAATTATTATAGTTGTGATATTACTTAGACTTAATCACACGAATATAACAGATAAAACAAAATAAAAATACCACACTTTTGACTGTATTAAGGAACAACACGAGGATGAATTGAGATCGCTAAAAGGGTTATGGGAAATCCTTATAATGTGTTTGTTAATACATTGTTGGAGTTTGCCCCATAGCAAAGATTAGATTGATTGTTTGTGTTTAAGGATTTGAACTTTTGAGGTTTTGGCTAGCGCGATGGGTTATCGTACCAGGAGCAACAAGCCACTCATGAAGGGAAAAGAATCAAGAATGAGTGTTTGGTTTTGTATTTAATGCTGAAGGAGGGTGTTTGGCGATTTTAAAGTAGACGGCCCCTTAGTGATAAAGGGTCCGCCCCTTTTAACAAGGCCGGTCCCTTTAAAGATAAGGGGGGCCGCCTATCTGACGACCAAGTTTTTCTTGGTTTTTCGATTTTAACTAGTTTTATCAATATACAATTATCAAATTACGCTGGGAGCTACTACTACATATTCGCTCTAAGATAACTCTAGTAGTCGACGTAATGACGTTGAAGATAAAAAAAAATATCTTGACACATTTAACTAAACTTTTCGTTTATTACATGAATTAAAAAATTTTCGCTGGAAATATTTAGTTGTCAAGCCTTTTAGCGAGAAGAGGTTTAGAGGATAGTTGGACGTCATTTTATTGACAATTTAATTAACTTTCCCTAAATTACAAATCCTTTGATATTTTGGATGAGAATGAATCTAGTATGTCAAGCAGCGTAGGTAGGGAACATGATTGAACACAATACATATCTAGTATACAATGTAGATAAATGTAAATCTTTAGACATCTCTTCACTAAACTTCTTCGTTAAGATGTGTTGAAGGTAGGTTAAGGTCTTGCTCTTATTGACTGAGGGGCTATTGTGTCACTCACCCCCCCCCCCCCCTCCCCCCCCCCCCCCCCGCTCCCTCAACTTTAGAAGTGTGGTCTGTGGCTTGATATGATGCTTAGCCCTATGTAGAACGTGACGATGCTTAATATGTGTGTGACGATACAAATTGTAGTGGCCCATGTTATGATCATGACCCCGACGGTAAGCTTCCACTGGACGTAGAATAGACTATTAGTATGTAACAAGGTATCGTAGAGAGCGTCTGTGATGAACCCGAGCTAGACTATTTACTTACAAGGATCTAATTTAGTGAGATCGTAATGGGATGATTATGTGAGTATCTACGCATGAAGCATGTCTTTTGTGTATATCATGCCGTTCTCGCGTCGCTTTATTAGAATATGTGAGAGGCTAAACAACTAAGATCCTTTGTCCTCCTCATATGTTGTAATTATTGTCCATTCTACCCTCACTTTGTACTCATCTCCAGTGTGGTTTCAGATCCTGTTCTTGTGAATTAGAAGTCTTTACGCTATGGTTCAGAATAAGTTTTAGGAAATATAGGCGTACGGTATTTCAAGGCTTGATAAGACGGTTTCCATAGACGTAGTTCATTGTAGACATGTAGTTGAGGCGGATGTCGTAGTCGAAGGGAGTTTGTTTCATCCATAGTGTTTTGATATCATGCCTTTCCGGCGCTTGATTATGGTGTAACACTAATCCTGCTTCTATGTTAATTATTACCCACTAACTCACTTTTCTTCATCTATGTGAGTTCAATACATGTTGTCATAGAAGATTTCCATTTTATAGCGGTACGTAGAGAATCCTAATTCAACTACGTGAGAGAAAAATTCATAATGAACAATTTCTTGCTTTTTACTTAATTCTAGATAACCAACAAATGGCGTTTCTAGTGGCTACACTATTTTCTCAAGCTTAATTTCTATTCTATTGACTATAACTCTTTTGTTTAGCAAATACTACTTGTAGTATAATAATACATAATCATTTAGCACTTTGCACATTATCTATATTCTACGAAACTTGGAAAGAAGAAATACCTTTGCCTATAGCGTGTTTTCTTCAACATCTTCAAGTGAACAAGCTTTGAAGGTGAAATCTTTTGGTGATCCCATCATAGAATATGAGAATATATGATCTTCAATCCACTCGTTGGATTTCAAAGAATGTTTATAAATAACTCAACCTAAGTGTTATAACGGCCTAACCATTTGGTCCTCAATGTCTCATGGGTCCAAAGTTGTTAGTCCCGAACATATTTTTCATAGGTTGCATTTGATTCAGATAAGCATAGGGTGAATAAATTCCCCATGGAGCAAAGTTTAGTTGTTGTAACTAATTCCACATTGAATGATTGGTGTTAGGTTAACTTTGTCTACCTTGATCTCTCTTCGGTTGTGGTGTTTTAGACTGAGGGTGAGGATTATTTGTTCTTTTCAAAGGAGGAGTTTTAGACCTCATTTTGGGTTTAGTAAATCCGACTTCGGGCTTTAAAGAAGATTTATAAAAATGTTTTACTTCATCATCTCTTGCAATGGGAATTTTAGTATTGTTCATAAGTATAAATTTCGATCTTGGGCTTGAATTCGATTTAACTAATTTTTCTTTAGGTTTAATTCTTGTGAATTCACAAAATTTACTTGTTTAGTCTCACTTGTTGATCCTTTGGTAAGACTAAATCCTAGACCGGATTTATCTCCGGATGGTTTTTGAAAACTTATTATTTTCTTAAGTGAGTGACTACTATTATTAAACTGATTAAGCTTAGAGATTTCTTCCTTACGCTTTTCATTTTCAAACTTAAGGTCTTGACATATTTTACATTCTTCATTAACCTCTTTACCTTTTTCTAATTTAGATAGTTTATTTTTTAGTTTGAATACTTTATTTTCTAATTGATTTTTAATAAGCTTTAGTGATTTATTTTTAGCCATGACTTTTAGACCTATTTTGCATAATCGATTATATTCACTATCTAAGTCTTTTTCATCTAATGAAGATAGGTCGTCACTAAAGAATTCGTTTAAGAAGATACGTCATTGGATGCTTTAGCCATAAGACATTTTTCATCCTTAGTCTTTTCTTCTCCTTCTTCGTTGCTATCACTCCATGATCCTCTGACGTAGGCTCTTGGATTATGGTTTCTTGATAGTTTTGGGCATTCTCCGATGAGATGATTTGGATCTCCACATTTGAAGCATTTTCTTTCGCTTTTGTCGTTCTTGTTATCTTTATTTCTTTGGGATGACTTTCTTTCCTTGTGCGGTTGTCTTACAAATCTTCCTCGTCTTTTGAAGAATTTCTTGATGTCTCTCACGGCCATGGTGTATTCTTATTCTTCGTCTTCACTATCGAGGAAGTCGAACTATCTTCATCACTATATTCCTTTTTAGCCTTCAAGGCAAAAGATCTACTTTGTTCTCTTTTGCCTTGGACCATTATCAAAAATCTTTCCTTTATAACACTTCATAAACTTTCACGATTTCCAATAAGTTCGTCAATGATAGAGATGTTAAATCCTTTGATTCTTCAATATCCATAACCTTTGCACGCCATTTAGGATGAAGTGCTGCTAGAAAAACCTTCATCAAGTATTTTTACACTAGTAATAATAGTATTAAATCTATCAAAAGCATTATCAATCGATTCCTCTTTCGGAATCGTAAATTGTTCATATTGTTGAACAAGAAGATCTATTTTATTATCTTTGACTTGACTATTACCTTGGTGAGTGATTAGTAAAGTATCCCAAATTTCTTTTTCCGTTTTACACATAAAAATTCTTTCGTATTCTTTGCGTGGCAAAGCATTATAAATTACCATTTTAGCTTCATTATTTTTAGCGAGTTTCTTTTTAAGATCATCATTTTGTTTATCAAATGGTATAATTTCATCCTTTTTAGTTTCGGGATTATTTTAAACGGGAGAAAAATCACCATAGGTAATAATATGCCAAAGATCTAGATCTTTTGATTTCACATAAGTTTCGAATCTATTTTTTTAGTAAATAAATCCATCACTTTCAAATAATGGTTGGTTCTTTGCATAGCTGCCCTTCTAAATATTTTTCCGTGATTTACATAGATTCGGATTCAAGTTTTAAAATAAAATTTATTTTAAAAATCTTGTTTGACGTGGCTCCTGATACCAATTGTGGAAAACTAGAAAGGGGGTTGAATAGTTTACCGCTTTTTAATTTAATGTATAGTTTGTTTATAAAAACTTAAATTCAACTTTATGTGATCTCAATAAGTCACAATATGAACAAAATAAGTAAGTAAATAAATGATAAATAAGTATGCAAGACAAGAGATAAGAGTTAGAAAGATCAAACCACAACACAAGGATTTAGAGAGGTTCAGTAACGAAGCACCTCTTCGCCCTTCTCCACTCCCTGAGCACCAAACTCGAGAGTTCTCTTCACTACGTCAACAAACTCCCTTTAGGCGGAGAAAACCGTACACAACTAAGCTTACACTGAATTCTGACACTAAGCCAAATATCGAGTTCTAATCCTAGCTAGAACCAATCTATCACAACTTTTGTATTTTGAGGACTAAAATACTAACCGCACTACTTCACAACAATTCACTACTTTACTTCACTTCACAACTTCTCTTCACTTCACTACTTCACTTCACTTCACTATGCTTCGCAACTTCACTACGCTTCACAACTTCACTATGCTTCATAACTTCACTACACCTAGACACTACTACGATCACACCAATCTAACACTACTTACTATGATCACCACGATCTAACTAAACTTTCAATGATCACCCAATATGAGACAATGGAATGCAATGGGATAGATGGTAAAGGGCTACCTGCGCCCAAAATCGATGCTTCACTTGTCCCCTTATCCATAGGGACCTCGTGGCATACAACCGAAACGACTCCCACTAGATAGCCGCCCTTTTCTCTCTGTTTACAGCCTCGTGGACGGACAAAAGAAGGTAAGTTACAGAATGAGGCAGTGAAGGCTCGCGAAGTAGACAGCAAGTGTTTGAGTACCGATGTACAACTAAGTAGTTGTCTCACGGGCGAATGAATAGAGTACAATCTACCTATTACACACAACTATAATACACACCTTCACAGTATACACAAATGATTTACAAGATATAATACAACTTCTCAATAACAAAGACAAAACTATAATACTTCTTGACTTGATGATAAGAAGTATTCTTCTCTTGCACTTGAGGAATTAAGCTTTAATCACTTGGAAACAAAAGCTTAAGATTAAATGATCAAAGGATTGTAGGTGATGTATGGACTGATTTTAGACAAAAAAGAATGAGTGCAAAAGGTAAGAAAATTAGTAGGAAACAATCCAATATTTATAGGCAAGCTAGGGAGCGTTTTTTTCTGGCACCCTTAGCTTTATGGCCGACACTAAGGGGGTCGCCCTTATATTTAAGGGGGTTGCCCAGGCCAAGACGCTCCCTTTTTTGTTTTTTCTAGGGGGGTGTTTTCTGGAACATTTCTAGCCGTTTTTAGGTAGAAATTTTGAATTCAAAATATTTATTTTGAATAAAATATTTCTTTTAAATGTAAAAAATGTTTTGTAAAAGTTATAAAAATGTTTGTAACATTTTATAAAAAATATGAGGTTGAATAAAAATTTCTTTGATCATAAAATGCATTAAGCATTTATTTATTTATACCTTTAAGTGATTAAATTTTTGAAATAAAAACTTACTACTAATTACTTCTTTACGTTTATTTTTACATTGAGGGTTTTCACATTTTGTGATTATCAAAACGTAGTAAGATCGAAAAATATTAATAATTTTTGTAGGCATTATTTCTATCAACACTCTTATCCATTTAATTCTTTGACATGTCTTCGTATAACCATTTTGGTTGCTCGTGGTGTGAAGTTTCATTTAATGGTGGAAACTGTCCTGGCTGTAGCAGTGTAGGATCCGGAAATGAGTTTGTCTATGATCCAAATCCTTATTCTTATAATGAAACACCCAACTTCTTCAACCAACCTCCACATGACCAATACGATACATACTCATGAGAGTTGTGTGGAGGTAGTCCTCACTATACATTTGATTGTCAAACACGGACCCCACTTGTCTATGAGCAGGACCCGTGTAGCAATCTAAACTTTAGTAATGACCAATGTCCATATTATTCTATGAGTTTGCCATAACAGTTTAATTGCTGTGAAGTTTGTAGAGGCCTGCATTATAGTTCTGATTGTCAAGAAGGGAACACGCCCATCTATGTCAGGGTCCTTGTTACAATTAAAATTTTAGTGATGACCAACCTCTATTTTATTCTTATCAGCAACAACAGCTTGACTGTTGTGAGGTCTGTGGAGGTCCTCATTATAGCTCTAATTATCAAACCAGGAACCAGCTTGTCTATGAGTCTACTCCTGGTAACAATTATGACTTTCCTTGTTTTGACCAACCACCACAGTACCATATTGATCAGTCCCCCCCTCAGGATTTAGATTTTGAGAGTCATTTTAATCTTTTACAAAGGGATACTAACCGTATTTTATAGGAACTTCTTACAACTCTAAAACCCAATCCCTATGTAGGAGAACCTGGGGGGAGTGATGATTACACGGAGGTGCCTTTTGACGATGAGTAAATTCTTAGATAGCATTATACCACTCACGTCATGCCTCCGCCACTTGCATACACACCACCCCCTCCTTTCTTGACCACCATGGAACCTACAGACACACTCTTAATGGGGGATGAGGATAATAACACTATTCCCGCAAAGGAAACTGACAAATTCATAAAGTCTAGCATTGATGATCTTGTCCCAATCCCAAGGGAGTCTGAGGTGACATCAAATAGTAATTCTGAGTGTGATATGCCTACACCTTTGCCCACCATTGATGTTACGGAAGAAGAGTTTGATATCAATTCGCCTTTAGGAGAACAAGTAGTCTACTTTTTGATGGAGAACGAGGATGTAGCTGGCTTGCCTAGACATTTGGTTAAGCAACTTTTTATATATTTAGTCAAAAACCTAAGTTCTACCAAAAGAATGTCTGATGAGCCTTTAGGTAATGATTCAAAACCTAAATCTTATGATGTGACTTTCTAAAACCCTCTCTTCGACTTTAATGATGATTTTACCTTATGTAATGATAATC
>BQNB010181183.1:0-12613 GCA_026074375.1 Tanacetum coccineum
ACCTGACCCAAATCAATTTTTGAGTACACGCTCAAACCTTGAAGTTGATCAAACAAATCGTCAATTCTTGGAAGAGGATAATGATTCTTGATCGTTAGCTTGTTTAGTTCGTGGTAATTAATACACATCCGAAAGGATCCATCCTTCTTCTTTACAAACAACACCGGATCTCCCCATGGTGATAAACTCGGACGAATAAATCCTTTCTCTAACAATTCTTGCAGTTGAACCGACAGTTCTTTCATCTCGGACGGTGCCAGACGATACAGTGCTTGTGCAACAGGTGCAGCCCCGGGTACCAAATCGATTCTAAACTCTACTTGCCTAGGTGGTGGAAGTCCCGACAAATCATCAGGAAACACCTCAGGAAAGTCACGAATTACTGACACATCTTCTAGGCGTTTCTCCTTCGACTTCTACTCAGTCATGTGTGCCACAAACATCTGACAGCCTCTCTCGATATACTTACGGGCCTTAATACAAGATATGACCTTTAGTCGGGATGGACCTTTGTTACCCTCGACTATCAACGTCTTGTTCCCCAAGGTATACGAACAACTTTCTTACCACATACGATGACAAAATCACGCTCGGCTAACCAATCCATCCCAATGATAACGTCAAACGTACCAAATTCATAGGCATGAGATCATTTTTGAAAAGATGGTTCACTAAATTTAGAGTGCAGCCTCTCAAGACCGTGTTAGTGCTAACCACTTTTCCATCAGCTAACTCGACTTCGTAACTAACATCTAGTTTATCCGGGTTGATATCTATTAAGTGACTAAATCTGGTATTCACAAAACTCTTATCGGAACCCGAATCAAACAAAACAGAAGCATAGCGGTTATTGAGTAGAAACATACCCGTAACCACATTCGGCCCTTGCTTGTCGGCATCCTTAATCACATAGGCTCGACCACTAGCGTTTCCACCTTATGGCTTGTTCTTCTTTGGGCAGTGGTTCCTTGTATGCCCCTGCTCACCACAATCATAACAAGTCTAAACGGGCAAAGCGTTTTCACTAGTGGCAACATTCTTCTCCTTGCAATACCTCGACTTATGCCCAACCTTTCCACAGTTATGGAACTGGATCGTATAAGGACCAATAGGACGAACAAAGCAACGGTTACATAGTGGAAGTGGTCTAGTATCCACATTACCTTCGTTCGGAGCAGTGGTCATATCTCGCGCATTTCCATGCTTTTGATTATTATGCTGATGGTGAGAGTTATCCTTGTAGTTGCCCCTACTACTGTTCCTACTTTGGAATTTCTCCCACTTCCTTTTGTTTCCTTCTATATCCCTCTCTTTCTTTGCTTGTAACTTTTGCTCCATCAACTTGTGTGCCGTATGCATAGCTTCACTCAGGTTGGTAGGCTTTGAAGAAGTAACCTCACCCTTGATGTTCTCAGACAATCCTCTGATGTAAGCATCAATTTTCACATTTTTCGGCTCGACCATTCTTAGACACATCAAGGCCAATTCATTAAACCTCTGGTAAAAAAAATAAGCAGCAATGTTTTATATCCTTTAAACCTTCAGATTCCACGAATCAATGCTTCATATTTGAACTTCTTCTCGTGGAGGCTAAAACTCTGCTAGTCAATACTTGTGTTTCATTTCAGTCCAGGGAAGCTGGTTAACATTCCTACAATCCCTTGGTTGGTATCCTTAGTGTTCCCACCAAGCAAGCAGGCAGGTCCCTTGCAATGGTTGCAGTTGGCCACAGCGATCCTGTAACGTTTCTTTCTATCGGCGCACATTCACGGTTTCCGCAAAAAAACAATTCCAGTTTTTCTTTTAAACCATTTTTCGTTTCGCCAACTTCGACAGCCCCCCTCCTAAGAAAAACATTTGGTTTTGCACTTCATAAACTCGACAAAAGTGTCATTCACGGGACGCATTGTGCCCCTCCCTTTAGTAAGATCCGCTTTGGATTTGTACACAATGATTTCACTGGCTAACAATCTTCCCCCAATATGTGGACATACGGAATTACTTACAATATTCCTAACAAGTACAATAACAACGCATATAAAGTCTTCAAAAGCGCTTCCAAAGCTGAAGATGTCTTCTGAGTTTTTCTGGTCTTGAACCTTGTACTACTGCTTGGATCTTCATTGTCTTTACTTGTTCTGGAATCATTGTAGTATGCATGAGTTAGATTAACTTCCCCCCCAATACATGCAGCATGTCTTGAAAAGCTTTCTTCATAGACTCCTTTTTGGCGAAGTTTCTGAATCAGCTTCCCCCCCAAACCAACATCCCTATCTTAAGCAGATTCTGAAACTTTGATGTAGCTTGAACAATCTTCTACTTGTCATTGACGTGCACAGCGGAATTTTGTAAAAGTCAAACCATACCAACGACCACTGCTTCTTGTCATTAGGGCTTGGTGAATATTCGTTCAGGGGTGTATGCGAGAAATCAGCAAGTGTTCTTCTCACGTTTGCATAATACTTCACAAACCATTCTAAATAAAACATGGTAGCATCAAAGTTAATAAAGTCCCGGATGTACACATTTTTAGGACTAACAATCTTCCCTCGAAATGAGTTCATTGATGACACTCCTTCATGAGATAAATAAGATTGTTTTTTTTTCGTTTAAGCCCATGTGGTCTTGGTCTTTCTCTTTGTTCTTTGTTGTAGGTTTTGTCCTTCATGCTTTGCGATCTAGACTTTGAGCCTTTGTCATTGTCTTTATCATCTTTGCCATCTTCCAATCTTGTGTCTTTGACCAACATTCTCATACTATGTCTCATCTTGAAAGCTTCAAATCAGAGTTAGCGGAAGTCTTTGTTTTTAAATCTTGAGCTTTCATGATAGATTGTCTTTGTAGAATGAGCATGAACATGTGGTAATGAATCGACATTGGTTGATTGGGATATTGTCGCCACCGTTTTAACCTGCTGGTTTACGTTAGTGATAATCAAGAAAATTAATTTGAAAATCAATCGACGTGTTACTTGAAAAAGCATTTTTGTAACACATCGGGAGTTTTAATCTTTTTATCAAAATTCATCAACCGTCAATTCATTTACAGATAAGTAGATTTTTGTAACACATCGGGAGTTTTAATGTCTTCTGCGTTGTGACACTGAATACTACAATGTAACTCCTTTAAGTAATTGATAGTTAACCAGGTCTGGCAACCCAACCTCCCTGACTGCTCGGTAACTAGATAATTCCAAGTCTTAATCATAAGTTTCGTATACGTATTCAAGAAGTCCATCAATCAGATAAGAAAATAAAGAAAAGTCTCGATGATGAAAATAAGTAGAACGCCTTCGTGAACCCATTCAATTTCAAATAAGGATACCAAATCAATTCGTGATCACTGTCATCGTAGTCTAATCCTTAACCGTTTGTCGTTTTAGGTGAATTTATAAGGATCGTTTTTAGCAAGAAGTGTGTGTTTGACTTTGGTGTTTATATTTTTGATTTGTCTTGATGATACTACCAAATCAGCAAACCACCAACACGACGGGGAATCGCTTGTGCTCTGATGCCAATTGTTAACATAAGAAATCACTAGGAAAAAACAGATCTGGAGGTCGGGGAGGATGAAACAAATAAGTAGCCATATTATTAATGATGAGAGAAAAAAAGGGAAAGATGTGTGTGTGATAGGAGAGAGAAAAACACACACACACACACACCTTATGTGAAATGTTACAAATGAATCCTCTCCCCTCCTATGGAAGTATAGGAGGGGGTATTTATAGTCTTTGTGTCAGTTTCCTAACTATCATAATGTTGACTAGTCAACACATTTATTGTCTAGTCAACACATTTATTGTCCTTGTGTTGGTTTCCTAACAATTATAATGTTGACTAGTCAACACATTTATTGTCTAGTCAACACATTTATTGTCCTAGTTCATAACCGACACGACTTAAGTAAATTCGTTTAGTTCAGCAATATTTTAAGGCTACAATGACAAAACATTGCACTATAACCACTATAAGTAAAGTGCTTAACTTACTCGTAATCACTATAATCATTCATTCTTAGTCAACATCTTTCGTCGTCTCAAGTTTTCTTCACAATAAATTTAATTTCGCCACACCCGCGTAAATCACTAAAGGTATGAACAAACAAACTTTAATTTGTTGAATGATCAAAGAAATTTTTTAAACCTTACATTTATAAAATGGGACAAACATTTTTTAAAATATATACAAATTTTTTTTGTATTTATAAGAAATGTTTTATTCAAAATAAACATTTTGAATTTCAAATTTTCGGACCTAAAACGGCTAGAAATGGTCCAGTAAACACATCCCCTGAATTAACAGACCAAAATGAGAGCGTTTGAATAAAGGGCCGGCCCCTTAATTACTCATGGGCGGCCCCCTAAAATTAAGGGGGCCGGCACCCTATTTAAGGGGGCCGGTCATAGACCCCGCTCTTCCTTTTTGTCCTATAAATACTAGAGTATTCCCCAACATTTTTCTCACCTCTTTGCACAAAGTTTTCTCAGATCTAAAATCTCCTTTCAAACCCTTTCCTTTGATCACTTAACTTATTATAAGTTTGTTTAAAATGTGATCCAATCATCCATCCATTGAAGTGCAAGAGAAGAACTTTCGTTATCATTAAGATACGAAGTTATGTAGGCTAGTAGGGCATCGTGACATGTCTTACTTCATAATGCATAGATCGTAGTTCCATGTATTCCTAACTTTGTGTAATTGCTTGATCATGGTGATCATGGTGTGTTTTGTAGTTGGATCTTGGTGATCCTTTCTAGTAGTGTTAGATAGTTGTGAACTTAGTGTGGTGGAGGAGAAGTGTATGAAGGAGTGGTGTTTTGTGAAGTGGAAGGTGTGGACGAAGTTGTTAAAGTTGTGAAGTCTGTGAAGAAGTTGTGTAGTGTGATTCAAGTGGTGAAGCTAAGTTGTGTATTAGTGAAGTTGTGAAGATAGTCGTGAAGTTGTGTTTTGATAGATTGGTTCTAGCTAAGATTAGAACTCGACATTTAGCTTAGTGTCGGAAATTGATATAAGCAACGTTGTGTACGGTTTTCTCTGCCTTAAGGGAGCTTGTTGACTAGTAAAGAAACTCTTGAGTTGGGTACTCGGGGAGTGGAGTAGGGCAAAGTGGTGCTTCGTGGAGCTCGAACCACTATAATCATCCGTTGTTTCAGGTTTGCATTTCCTTTCACTTATCCTCTTTACATTTATTCTCGGCTATTTATCGCTTTATATTTATACTTGCCCAATTGTGTGATGTCGTTAATTATATAGTCTAAATTGTGTCTGGAATAAATGTGATTATTGTGGGTTGGGGTTGTATTGGTTCTAAAATCGATGTATTAATATGTGTTATATAACTTAGGTCTTGAAACCTCATCAATATTGTAATCACGCTTTGACTTGTTCGGTATAATTTGATACGAAACATTTTAAGATTTTTAATGGAAACGTATTCACACCCCCCCCCCCCTATACGATTTCCATAATTATCCTTAGGTCCATTAGCAATCTATGCTTCTAATAAGCCCACAAATCCTGATAAGCTCCCGATTAAGCTTGTTCGAGCTTATTAGGGGTTGTTGGGCCCATATTAGGCCTCGCTAATGGGCCATTAGGTCCATTAAGAATCCGACATGGTTTTTATGTGTATACGATCATACAACTAAGTTCAATAAGCTCTCTAAACCTTCTTTAAGCTTAGTGAGCTTTGTAATAAGCTAGGGTCCTAGTTAACGAACTGTTTGGCTCATTAATCGTTTGTTAATGGACTGTTTGGTCCAACAAGGTCTGTTAGGGGTCCGTTAAGCTTATTAGTGGTTTTAGGGTTTAGCTAGGGTTTCGTTAAGCACATTAAGCTACTATCGTCTTTATGTCATACATAAGGACATCCTATGAGCCTTATTTGTCCATACATGGCTTCGTGGCCCAACAAGTGGACTATGTTCACTATGGTGCGTTTTGGTTTGTGTTTTCATAACCTTCGGACCATATTCGATCAATTAAGCTCAGTAGGAATGTTCTATGTCTTATATAATACATTCAAACCAATTCAATTAGTTGGAATATACGTTCCCAAGCCAAGCCATCGAGTTTATATGAAAAGTTTACGTGTAAGTTTCGTGTAATTCGTGTGTAAGTGTTTTCAATGTAACCAAATAAGCCCTAGTCCTCGTTAAGTCTCATTTTACATATGGTAACGTATTTTAGCACCACATAAGTGATTATATACATATGTACAAGCGTGTAACATGTATGATTTGCACCATGCATGCACAAGCTCACGTTAGCTTGTTAATTACAAACTAACGTGACCCAAATGACTAGCAACCAAAGAAAACAAGTATGATATGAACATGTAAGCTTAGAACATGACTTACAAAAGTCCTAGAGTCTTGGCTTTGAGTTTGGACGTGTAGAATGACAACCCAATGTGTATACCCGAATGTATATCAAACCCTAAGCTTCAAAGCTTTTTAAATAACCCAATCTTTGCTCGTGTACCCTTCTATGTCCTTGTATGCGATCCTAGTATTCTATGTATGCTTGAGTGAGCTTGGAAGTGAAGGTGATGATGTGTTTGGGTTCGGTTATGGTCCAAAATCAAGAAGGGAGCAAGAGAGGTTTTGCTAGTGGTTTTTGTTTAAGTGTGTGATGGGTGTGTGTAAAGAATGAATGGCTTAGTAGAGGCTTGTTTATATAGGCATATTGTCTAGTAACCAACTAGTTTCTAAACCAAGTCCTAATCCAAAGCCATAAGTGGCGGTTTTGGGTTTATGGTTAACAAGACATGGTTTTGTCTCAAACCACCTAGTACATTCTTTAATTGCTCTATGTTGTACAAGATTTAGGGAAATATTGTGTTGTTATTTTGTGTGTGCCGAGTGAAGGCAAGGAGCAAAAAGGGAGATCATGTGTGATCTTTGTGCAAAGGGTATTAGCTCCTAAGTACCTCCCATTAATGAGCAAATTATTGTAAAGGATTTATTTGTACTTAACCTTAATTAGCTAGAGTTGTACAAAATTTAGCCAAGATTTATGTGTATTACTCCATGGTCCTTGTGCCATGTGAAATGAAGGAAAACAAGGCAAAATGGGCTAGAGTTTAAGGTTTCCTTAACGATAACTAAACTAAAAATTCATCCTCTAAACTATACTTTGGTATGCTATGGTTATGGGTACATGTTGTAAGGTTATGATAAGATCTTGTAAGGGAATTACAAGTGATCATCTTCATTTGTAAGCCTTTGGATGCCTAGGATTAATCCTAGGGTACACATGATTAGACGATGTTTAGATACATGAGCTTCTATATACTTAAGTTAGTTAATAACTAAAAGAATATCAACTTTGTCTCATGCTTGTGTTGTGATTAAAAGATAACCCGGCCCCTATGGTGTTAAAGGACATGAAAATTATTAATCTTTTGATTTAAGTATAAAAAAGTGGGTATTTGGTTTGAGTCTAGGAAGTTCTTTTTAGGTTATTTCCGGAGTGGTCTCCTAAACGTATTTTTATTGCATATCGTTAACTCTTTTACGTGTTCAACAAAGATATTAAAATGCTCCAAAGTTATAATTTACCTATTAATAATTATATAAAATTGCTAGGAGGAAACCTCAATTTATTTAGGTGTACCGTTTACATTGGGAAGGATTATTTTAGTCTGGCGATTTAGCCTATATGTTTAAAATAAAAGTAAACGCGTACCGGACTAAAATAAATAGTGAAGATAATATGAGTAATAAAATAACCTGAAAATACGAAAGGTTACAGAAGGTATAAGCGCCGTTTTGCTCGCAGAAAGAGAAAAAGACAAGATCTAATTTACTTCGTATGCAGGAAGTTACAAGGGGTAGAACTAGACTACCTTGAACTAGAGAAGCTCATACTACCTTTCGTATATGCTACAAGAAGACTTCGAAGGTACTTCCAAGCTTACCCCATCCGGGTATTGATGATAAACCCATCAAAAAAATCCTCGCAAGGCCTGAGAAATCAGGATTGATAGCTAAGTGGGACATTAAACTAGGGGAACATGACATCAAATTCAGAGGACGCAACTCTGTCAAAGGACAGGTACTAGCTGATTTCTTGGTCGAAACGCCCTCCGCAGAGGGTGAGGGTGTGGAGATCAAGAAACCTGAAACAACAAACGAAGAATCAAAGTCAGAAGACATGTGGAAGTTATACATAGATAGAGCCTCAAGCTCTAATGGCTCAGGCACCGGTTTGATGTTGGTCAATCCCGAAGGAAAAGAGTACACCTATGCTGCTTAGATTTAAAATTGAAACCACAACAATGAAAGCATAATAAAAAGCATTGTTGGTTGGTCTCGCGAATAGCAGTGGGCATGAAAGTCAAGGATTTATCCATCTTCGTAGACTCACAACTAGTATATAACTAGGTCAAAGGTCTTTTCGAAGCAAGACAACCAATGATCAAGCAATACCTAGATAAGACAAAGGAGATTATCAAAAGCTTAAACCATTACTCCATGGAACATGTTCGACAAGATCAGAACAAGAAAGCCGATGCTTTAAGCAAGTTAGCTTTGATGACTTTTTAACAACTGGCCAAGGAAGTCTTAGTAGAAGTCCTACCTGAAAAACCGATTGTTTAAAAAGAAGTAGCGAACATCATAAAAGAAGAAGGTGAAAATTAGATGTTACCAATCCAAGAATACCTACTATTTGGTCTACTTCCCAAAGACCCACAAAAAGCTAGGAAACTAAGAGTTAAGGCACCTCAATACAAAATCATTGATGGCGACCTATATTGCAAATCATACTTGTCACCATGGCTGCGATGTATAGGAATGGTACAAGCTAAAAGCATCATTTAAGAAATATACCAAGGCTCCTGCGGAATGCATGCAGGGTCATGATCAGTGGTGTTGAAGATTATGAAGATAGGGTACTACTGGCCATCGATGCACATCGATGCGAAAGCCCAAATCCAGAGATGTGAAGCATGTCAGATTCATTCACCAGTGCTGAGGAAGCCAAAGCAAGAGATGACATCCATAATTTTAGCATGTCCCTTTTCTTGGTGGGGAATTGATATTGTAGGACCTCTACTAATGGCTCCAGGAGGTGCAAGGTTCCTAGTCGTAGCTATCGACTACTTTACGAAATGGGTTGATGCGAAACCTTTAGTATCCATAACAGGAAAACATATGAAGAAGTTCGTATAGGAGCACATTGTATGCAGATTCGGGGTTCCCCAAATCATCATCTCCGATAATGGGAAACAGTTTGCCGAAGGAATATTCCTAGTTTTTTGCTAAAGACTCGGTATATACTAATCCTTTACCTTAGTCTACCATCCTCAAGCAAATGGACAAGTAGAGGTTACAAACTGAGACATCATCAAAGGTATGGAGTGAAGATTAGGAAAGAATCATCAAGGTTGGGTAGATGAACTACCACAGGTATTATGGGCACACAAGACGACACCAAAATCCAGTAACAGGGAAATTCCCTTTAGTTTAACCTACGACACCGAAGCCATTGTTCCCATAAAAATAAGTGTGGAAACGAAAAGGATCAAGGAATTTGAAGCTAGACAGAACGATAAGATATGTAGAGAAGACCTCGATATCCTTGAAGAATGAAGGGAAATAGCTTCCACTAGAGAAGCTGTAGGTAACCCGTAATTAGTTACACTTTATATTCGAATACAAGAAAAATAAGCTAGGAGATAAGAAAGAGTTTTAGAGAGAAGTTAGAGAGAGAAACAAGAGAGAAAAATGGAATGGTTGATTAAACTTGCAAAAGAAAAATTACAAAGTGAACCAACACCCTCTCCACACTTGGAGAGGGGTATTTATACTCCCTTAATCATTTAGGACGCCTAGGGCATTTCTACGGGCTGAGCTCGGGTTTTGGTTGGGCTTACACCCGATACACGTGGCCAATTAGATTACATAAACGAGCCCGTTTACCCTTTCTAGCCTATTACAACATATAATTAAGTAAAGATGAGCTTCTATGATTCGTAGCCGAGCTTATTGTTCGATTCTAATATTTTGAGGATAACAATATCCTCGAAGCGAGGCTCTCCTACAGATTTGGAGCTTCCATTGTTCAAAAAAAATATTTTGAGCGCTAACACCAATCTCCATAATGTGTGATCTTTGATTCCTAAGGTGAGATCTTGGAATCTTGTTCATCTGAACTCTAATATTGCTTTGTGTTGATTTTGAGTTCTTGATCTTGGTCTTTATTATGTTGTAGGCTTGTTCCTTCATGCTATGTGATCTTTGATCTTTAGCATTTGTCATTGTCTTTCGACTTCGTCTTTGATTCCGAGATCTCTAAATCTTTTCCTTGTATGTCTTTGCCGTCTTTGCCATCTTGCGATCTTGTGTCTTGACCAACATGCTCATACTTTGTATCATCTTGAAAGCTTGCTACAATCTCCCTTGATAGACTGATATTCATAAAGGGCAAAACTTCTCCACTCTCACAGTCTCCATACTTAAAAGATCTTTAGTATCTTGTATATCAGAGTTTGCGGAAAAGTCTTTGTCTTGAATTCTTAAGCTTTCTTGATTCTTGAATCTTAATGCTTATAGTATGTCTTTGTAGTTTGAGCATGAGCATGTGGTAGTGAATTCGACTCTGCTGGAATAAGGCTGCAACACCGTCGTTTGTACCTGCATTTTAAAGTTAGTGATAAACAATAGATATGGACGAATATGGCTTTGTTATTCATCGAGATTTGGTTGCATTAACCTCCAGTTCTGTAGGACCGTTTTACAGTATAAATACTATACCTGTAATCAGGTAGATTCAGATAATCTCCTTGACAGGGTTTCCAGCTCAAAACGTAAGATCCTCTAACACAAATGTATTAGACTCACCATGCTTGCTTGTTCCCAATACCGGAATGTCCCAAAGCAGACAACACGATATGAGTAAATCAGATAGTTACTATCTTTCTGATCGAGTCGTCAATTCATTTACTGGACCAAATCAATATCCAGTTAACACAAGCTTGATTCATATAGAATCTCGTAAGTCACCTACCGCAGAGCTGTTTGATGTTGACTTTAGAAGGATTTCCATTCATTACTATAAATACTAAAGAGTATCACTCTGAATGTTCTGGCAAAATCACAAGGATAATGCGTAAGACTCTTGTTAACAGCTTGTGAACTTATTGGTGTTCAACAAGTGTTTGTCATAGAATGTGCCTAATGAGATTTATTTGTTGATCTCTTAGCTCTAGACTCGATTAGTGCGTTTTGGTTCTAGTACTCAAAGGCTGGGAAGCAGGGACCCTGGCCACTATTTCAGTATCAACTAAACTCGAGTGAGAAAAGAAAGTCATAGAAGTCGTGTGTATCTCCGTGACAAATGAGACAAGTATCTTTTGAGAGAAACTTGAATGGCTAGGAAGGGTTGTGTAGTGCATCACTGGGTCCATGATGTCTTGTCTTCAATACCAGAATTATCTTTGTGAATCTGATAGATTATGTATTGACCCGGTTTCTGCCTAAAGTGTGTGGAGGGCATTTTTCTTTAAACCCGTTATCCATACATTTCTTTTTCATTGTTCAACCACTTCAATTCTTACCAAGACGTCATTACTAACACCTTGTTGTGATTGTTCCACGTGTTATGCTCAATTCCCTTTTTTTTTATCGGCATTATTCTTTTATTCTATTTCATCTAATCATAACCTAAGGATTACTATTCTAAACTATGGAGTGTCCTTGGGTAGATCCATCCGGTTCTGGTTGGATCATAGGACTAATACCTAACCTAACCACCTTATGCTATCTTATTCAGAATCGCCATGAATTAAGATGTTGTTGGGTATAAGATCATAACCATAAAACCTTTTTTCGGAAGCCGTATAAAGCATTATGACTTCAAAATGCTTTGAGTCGATTAGATCACTTATTATTTTCAAGATCACATTTTAATTACATTTCTCCCCTTATTTTAAATACTAATACACTTAGTTTTTGAAATACCATTTGATTAAAATTTGTCATGAAAATCCTGTGGAAAAAATGCTTTCAGCATGAATTATATGGAACTTTTTCTTCTTGCTTCCTCAATTTTACATATGTTTGACACAAAAAAAAATAATACAAAGTTGTAAAATGAATATAAAATTGAAGGTTAGCATTGTTGAGCACACAATTTTGAAAGATTATGAATTGTCATTGTAGAATTCTTAAAAAATTGTGCTCAACCACTAAATCATCTTATAACGAACATTCTATTTAATTGTCATTATTATTATAGAGTTGCTATTAAGACTTTTTATAATGTGTTGAACATAAGAATTGTCATGTGATGATGTATCCAGCAACATTAAAACATTGTTTTTCAAAAAACTCCCCCTCAAACATTGACTCATTTTGAAAATGACACCAAATGCAGAAGAATTGTCTTGTAAAACTTATTGAGGGATGGAGTGTTGATCACACAATTTTGAAAGATTATGAATTGTCATTGAGAAATTCTTGAAAATTATGTTCAACTTTTTGAAAAAACTAAATGTTAGAAGACTTATCTTCTAACGCTAAGGACAAGCGCATTGAAGCATACACTCTCCTTTTTCGTTCGGGTCTGCAATCTGAGAGCAATTACAAGTCATAAAGAAAATTAGA
>BQNB010181185.1:0-12612 GCA_026074375.1 Tanacetum coccineum
TTACACCTTTACATCTTAGCTTACCCTGTTAGATTAAGTTTATTTTACAGTTGCTAGTTGATTAAAGTGTAAAGTTTGTATTTCCCGAGTCTTGTGTCAATTTTGGTACGGTTGGAAGATTTTGCACATCACAAATGAGAATGTATATTATAGTCAAAACTCATGTATTTTTACTACCATCGCAATTAATGGTACGTTCAAAGAATGAAGAATTATCGAAGGAATTATCCGGAATTATTATGATCGTGAAGATGATGAAACTACTTCGAGTTTCGTAGTATAGTGTTTAAAAAAAGATCAAAAAAATTAGAAAAATCACAACAAAAAAGAGAAGGAAAGTTTTAAGATAATCGTTTTAAGAATTATCCGCAATAAAAATTAGAAAAATCTTGTATTGTTTCATCTATGTCTGTTTCGCAATCGATATTTAAAATATCCGCAATAAAAATTAGAAAAATCGTAACAAAATTATTCGTTGATACAAATCGACGATGTAGAGTATTGTATAAAGTGGAAGATATCGCCACTTGCCTTGTAAAGTATGGGATGATTGAGAAGTTGACCGTTATGGGAACGCCACTTAGGTTGTTGTTTTTGATCTATGATCAAGACGTTGTAAATAGTTGTGTCTTTATCATGGTAACATTCAGGAAAAAGTTTCTAGGAACTTGTATTTTAGACTTAATCTATTTGTTTCATAATTTTTATTTAACAATAATTTATTTCCCTTTCCTAATTATTAACCATGGGTTTTTATGGCGAATGAGTCATGTGATCTCGAGCATTTGCTATGTCTTATTCTGTCGTTACGGACCAGTAAAGCATGTCTCAGCTGCCTGTTGGTCAAGTTACTATTAGCACACGAAAAGTTAGAAGTATATATCCTATAAACTATCACTATTCTACTCACTTCTCTAGCTTACAAAAATCGAGGTGGGGAGTGAGCAGTCACATGCTGTACCTATCCTGTTGTACGGGTGTGTATCGTCTGGTTTCCATATATTGTCCCTCTCTGAATATTGTACACGATAAAAGATTAGTTACAGACGGTACAACACTCACACCCTTAAGACCTTCTTCACATAAACACATATTTACTATTTATAAACTTGTTACTCCTTAGCTTTATTAGCGGTGGAGAGAAGTGTTCCTTGCCAAGCTTTAATGATAGAATCTACTTCATTGCTACACGATACGATTGCAATTGATGCTGATAACTAGTTTTTACTATGTTACCACATAGATTTATTGAGTGATTTGAGTGTTTTCAATCTTCCTATTTCATGAAGTGTTGGTTGTCTACTGTAATAGCTCATATAAAAGCCTTAACGAAAATATCCTACGACACATTTTTTAAAAAACTGCTAAAGACTTACTTGAGGACCAGTAGGATTCAGTTGGGGGGATATTTGAAGACATCAAATAAACTCTATTTTATAGTATCATTAATCCCATGTATTAACCCATTTTAGTATAATAAAATTTGGCAAAGAATTCTGTTAATTAATCGTTTACTCTCTTTTGACGACTTGCGCGCTAATTATGGATACTTGGTTCGAAACTTGACAAGAGGTCACGCCATTCTGAGCTTAAACGAATATATTTTAAAAATAATGATTCGGACTACAATACGTCATTTCCATCAAGGAAGATAACGGGCTATCCTTCCCCAGCACTCACCAAAGACCGTACGAAGGAAACAAGCTCAATACATTCCGTATTCCAGAGAGAAGACCAATACGTCCGTTATTAGATTATATAGCATGTGAAGATTCAGAAGTATATCAAACGTGACCTCTCTATCTACTCCATAAAACTCCAATACGTCAATATAACAAAAATCCTTTGCTACGTGCCATTATATTCTAAACTATCTTCCAGATTAGTATAAATAGAAAACTCAAAAATGAAGTTTTAAAAAGTGTATGCTAATCATTATTCTCGGCTCGATCTACCTAAACCACAAAAAGTTGATTTTTCATAGAGAATAAAGAGCTAGAAGATGGTCTTTGCAACGCATTCATCTATCCTAAGTCAAGACAACGGTAATTTCTTATACTTTTGAATCCGTTTAGTTTATTTGGTATCATTCTGTTAACTCTGATCAGTTACCTTGGCTAAAACAATAACTCTTGTATTAATTATAAAAGTATGTTTGTGTAGGCTAATACCTTTTCGAGTATTAAACCAATATCTTATAGTAATGATTTTGAATGTTTATGGTTGTGTTTCTATATTCTCGATTGCTTCAATTTATCATATTGATGCTGTTTAGTTATAATCAATTCATACTTGATTACTTGCTATTTGTATGCGACCCTATCATTTAACTCTAGAGTCTAGTGATAGGTCCTAAGTAACTATATGCCGGGATACACTCTCCAACAAAAGTAATTTATAACTCTAGAACTAAAAGAATCACAACTATTGAGTCGCTTCTCAAAAATCGTACTCTAAGGAATAACGCTTCTTGGCTTTAACTATGTTAACCATAAATTGCCTTTTGGTTTTATTTTGAACATGTTAACTAGTAGGTGAATCTAGATAATTCAACAAATAATGTTTCTGAATCCCGTTAGATAGTTGGACAAGTGGACATACCTAGAGTATAAATTAACACATTAAGCAGTAAATAGGATAAAAGTCTCTATTACTAGGGTTTAACAAGATCACCATTGCTTTAAATCCCTAAGAACAGATCTTATATATCGCAAATAAGGATACTTTATGCGGATTTGCTTATTCTAATTGTGGACAGAAATAAATGTAGTCTCTTGTCTTAGAGATAGAAGTCCCTACCTATAGTCTAAGAATGATATGCCTCTTCGACGTCTAAAAATCATTGCATAGTTTATTTTAACTTTTTTCTTTCTCTCCCCCGCATGAATTTTTGGCCTACTTTCCTTTTGTTTATTTTTCCTTTTAAAAAAAAGAAAGAAATTTTGGATATTTTGTACACGCACAATAATTATATCCCCCCCTTTACTTTCAATTTTTTTTTTCTTGTATAGTCTTCCACACTTTTTTGTTGTTTCTTGTTTTTTACAATTAATTGTTTTATTTGTATTTGTATCGTTTATTTAATTTTATTAATTACTGAAGAATCAGTTTTGTCACTTCTCCCCCTTATGTTAAATAAAATCCCTTTCTGAATAAACACGAATACCAACTTCTAATCGTGATTAATGATGTCTACTATACAGTTTTCTATCCATTAAGGCTCACCCGCTTTCTTTTTATCTCTTCAAGTTAATTTACTTGCATGGGGTTAAAGGTCCTTGAATTGATTGTAGTCACAAAACAAACCTTCAGCATGTCTCTCTCAGGCGAAAACCCCATTTTAAACACCTGTTAGAACTTAGGATTAGAACTAACATAGATATAGCATAGTTTTTGACTTGAATTAGAATTACAATCTTAGATTTAGATAACCAAACTAAAAAATAAATTTAGTAGAGATTTTACACCTCGCTTTCAAGTGTTCGAAATCCTACTTTGGTTAAAATCGCACATAACTGATGCAAATTGTTCTTATGTGATTTATACTGACTCGACGGATACATGATTGTTGATACAAATTCGAAATAATAAGATGTAGGGGACATTCATGATATTAATTCTAGTAGGGAATTTTGATCCATTGTATTATCAATTGTAATATGTGATAGTAATGGATAGTTATCTGCTATTCAGAATCAAAATTGATTCAACAGATGGGGGCTATGCTATTCAGAAACTTATAAGTTTCAACAGAAAAAAGATCGAATATGAATCAATATTTTTAGAGAGAATATATATCAACATAAAAATCTCACACTTTGAATACTGAAGTGAGGCCTCTATTTATAGTACAATAAAGTAAATACAATAGTGGCATCTACAGTAGAGAACCTACTAGATGACCGACACGGGTCACTACATTATTTTCTACTTACATCACTCCTTACGTTATTTTACATTATTGACCTCCTGGCCGACATGCCTTAAATTATTGCTACATTATTGCTATATACGTCACTGCTTACGACACACTAAAATTACATTATTGCTTACGTCTACAATCCGTTACTAATCAAGAATTATTGCTTACGTCTACAACCCACCTTAAAAAGTGACGATGTTGATTATAGAACCGTGCTCATCAATATCTCTTGATATGATCTTTCTTGATTTTGTTCTTCGACTTTTTCGTATTGTTAGTCTTCCATTTATTGTGCCGCATTGGTTTCCTTCTGAACATATTGACAGTGGTATTTGATCACTTGATATGTACCACATAGTCTGCCTTAGATCTTCTGGCAAAACCGGTGCCAATAATCCAGAAAATTTTTCAACTGTTCTTACAAAATCAAATAGCACCTTGAGTTGGGCTTCATCAATATTTTTCTTGAAAGTTTGAGTTGATTAGTAAATTCTTCGAACAATACGAATTCTTGATTTTGTCTGTCTTGCCTGATCCTGTTCCTATTTTAGATGATGCTGCGAGTACTTTTGCGAGAGAAAACGCCAGGTCGTCCATTGTTGGTGTTGTTCGTTCTATCTTGTCGTCTTTATCTGGATATTTCTAGTTGCTGACTCTGAGCTGTGCTACCGTAATTGATGGCACTAAGAGTTTCTGTTCTTTGTCGAAGATTGGGTAACTGGAGTGCATTCTTAGTAATAATTCTTGTTCTTTTGAAAAGGCTTCTTTATAACTTTTGATAATGCTTTGTACTCTTAACAGAAATTCATGTAACTCTTTGAGGTTATTGCCGCTGATGTATAATGTATCTATTAGTCCATGAATGAAGTAGCGTAGACTTTCCTTTGGTGAGCTTCAGGATGAAGTATCGCCTTGTCCGATATTTCTTCTTTTCTTGGGGGTAGAAAAGCATAGTTGTGTGTATTTCACTGTAATTAATAAGACTATCCAATAGCCTTTGGAATTTTTTAACTGTTGGTCTTCTTATTTCTTCTCTTTCTCTTGTGGTTGGAATGCTCTTCATTTTGTTGACTGCATTTAATTTTGCTAATTGGCTTTGTTGGTTGAGAGAAACAAATTGTTGTGACTTTTGGACTTCTTCTGTTGTGATTGTCTTGTATGATTCTGTGAGGGCTTTTTCTGATGCTTCTTTACTAGGATAGCTTTCATGTGTAGCACCTTTTCCAATTATATGAGTGCTATAGTTCTGCTCAGCTTATGAGAATGTTCATGAAATATATTTGCATAACTTTGCATTGTACTTTTTTGTTTTTAAAACAAATTTTTGTTCATTGCTCAGAAGAGCTAGTTTTGATGTTTGAGACTGAATTTCATTTCCATCAATATAAAGTCCCAATAGTTCTTTTCCATTTTATGAAATGGAATTAGTATTAACCGGTTTCGAAAAAGGTCACCAAAACATAATCAAAATATCATCATCATAAGACATCTTGATTTTTCTGACTCCATTTGTAGTATTTTTCCAATTCCTTGAATTGTGTTTTTCAATTCTTTCTTTTCATCAGTAGAATTTAAACGATATTCGTCTAGTGTATCAAACATTATTTTATTCTTGATATCATGTAAGCTAATGGATTTTTAATTGTCTTCTGAAAAGAATGGTAGAGGAAAATGAAATCAAAGCGAACTAACTTCATCAACCTTATTGTTTGAGCTTAAGGGCAAGCTTAAGTCCCCTTTTTCAATAATAGCTCCAAATAAATTTTAAAACCAAATATGAACTATCTGATTCAAATTCTAATTTTGATTCAAAATTTTCCATTGTAAATTGTATCAAGTAATAGTTCTTAAAGTATTTTTCTATTCGTGGCTAGATAATGTGTCACTTGAATAATCACTAAAATTTGTGTATGCATATATTTCAATATCTGAATCGATGTTTGAATCTTCGAGAGGTTCATATCCTAAATTATACGCCATTTTTAGTACTTCTGTTTCTTTCTTCTCTCCCTTCTTTGGACAAGTATTTGCATATTGTCCTACTTCATGACATAACCAACATCTACAATTTTTCTTTTTAGACGGACAATATTTTGAATTATCTTGGTTATTATATTTTTGACGATGTTGTCTTCTGTTTCTAAAATAGTTTTGTTTAGAATTCTTTTTATAAAATTGTTTATACTTTAAGTCGTATAGTTTTCTTTTCCATACTTTCTTTCGTTTTTTGTATTTTTTCTGAGAACATCCATAGTTACCAACTTTGTTAGATTGCATTTCACAACAAAGTTTAACTTGTGCTTCATTTTTAGTTGTTTCTTGTAAACTTTCTCTCTTTATCCAAGCTTTTAACGTGGTAATTAGTGCTCACAGAGTATCTTGTATTCTAGTTCCATCTTGTAATAATGCATTATACATATATTTTAATTTTGTTGATACAGACTCAGGAAGTTTATTAAAAAACATTTCTAAGGCTGCTTTTTGTCTTATTGAGTCTAGTTTATAATACTGATTTGAGAATTCACATATGAAAGAATATAGATAACACATATTACATATTTTAAGATTAATTAATCTCTAATATGCGTGTTCTCTAAAAGCTTCATTTGATGCTTTAACTCTTGGAATTCTTCTAGTAAATTCTTGTACTATACGTGCTACAACATTTTTAAAAGTTGTCATAGCATCAATTGTTGCTATTCTATAGTGTTCTAGTTCGTCAAAGGATTCTATGAATCTGTAAACATTTCCTGTTGTTTTATAAATTATAAAGTTGAGTAAATCTCTTGGGTGTAATACTCGTAATTCTTCGGTTAATTGTATTTGGGCATTTAATCTATTGCTTCAATCTTGTATTGTTTCATCTATGTCTGTTTCGCAATCGATATTTAAAATATCATTGTCCATTCTTGTT
The DNA here is from genome assembly GCA_026074375.1 of Tanacetum coccineum. NCBI lineage: Eukaryota > Viridiplantae > Streptophyta > Magnoliopsida > Asterales > Asteraceae > Tanacetum > Tanacetum coccineum. Next base: position 6,837 of record BQNB010181185.1, read on the forward strand.
ATTGGTATTTTTGGTACATATTGAGGGGGTATTTGTTCCCATTTGTTCTTCTTATTTTTAATCATTCCTTGTTGGTATAAAAATCTTTCTGTTTGTATTGTAGGTTTATAGTCAAATTCTCTTTGTAGATCTTCATATACGTATGATTTCTTACGCTTTTGTGCGAAGTATAAGGATTTTCATATGGATTTTCATCTAAACTATAATCTAAAACGATTTCTACGTCTTCGTAATTTGCTTTAGATGATATGTCTAATGATGCCATTAATTTAGTGAGTGTTTCGACTTATTCTTCAAGACTTTCTATTATGTTAGTCTTAGTGGTGGAACAATTTTTAGAGATGGTTTATTTGATAAATGTTTCGTTATTCTAGTAATGGTGTGTCTCCATCTGGTTCTTGTGTATTATTATATTGATATTGTATTCGACTAGATCCGTTGTATGTTGATTATATACATAGGTCGTTGTATTTTGACGAACTATATTCTCAAATATATTTGTTATCTTTTTATTTATATCGTTTAATTTTTCTTGTGTTGATGTCGATAATTCAGGTAACTGTCTTAATACCAAAATCTCTCTCTCTCTCTCTCTCTCTCTCTCTCTCTCCCTCTCTCTCCCTCTCCCATCACCAAGAGCATTATCTTTTTCTATTATACTAATACCATATGACGTTCCGTGTGGTAGATTTTGAGGTATTTTAAATATTGTTTGATTAAATGGTAAAAATGGTTTAGATGTTGCGACATCTTTATTGTCTTCAATTTTTATTTGTGGGTTTGAAAAAGATTTTAGTATATATTCCATATATTATTCTTTTGAAATGTCACAAATTGTTTTGTTTTCTAACGAGGAATGATTAAAAATAAGAAGAACAAATGGGAACAAATACCCCCTCAATATGTACAAAAAATACCAATAACAAGAATGGACAATGATATTTTAAATATCGATTGCGAAACAAACATAGATGAAATAATACAAGATTGAAGCAATAGATTAAGTGCTCAAATACAATTAATCGAAGAATTACGAGTATTACACCCAATAAATTTACTCAACTTTATAATTCATAAAAGATTAGAAAATGTTTACAGATTCATAGAATCCTTTTAAGAACCAGAACGATATAGAATAGCAACAACTAATACTATGAAAACTTTTAAAAATGTTGTAGCACGTATAGTACAAGAATTTACTAGAAGAATTCCAGGAGTTGAAGCATCAAATAAAGCTTTTAGAGAACACGCATATAGGAGATTAATTAATCTTAAAATATGTAATATGTGTTATCTAGATTTTTTCATATGTGAATTCTTTGATCAGTATTATAAACTAGACTCAATAAGACAAAAAGCAGCCTTAAAAATATTTTTTAATAAACTTCCTGAGTCTGTATCAACAAAATTAAAAGATATATATAATGCATTATTACAAGATGGAACTAGAATACAAGATACTCTAGGAACACGAATTACCACATTAAAAGCTTGGATAAAGAGAGAATGTTTACAAGAAACAGATAAAAAAGAAGCACACGTTAAACTTTGTTGTGAAATGCAATCTGACAAAGTTGGTAACTATGGATGTTCTCAGAAAAAATACAAAAAATGAAAGAAAGTATGGAAAAGAAAACTATATGACTCAAAGTATAAACAATTTTATAAAAAATAATTCTAAACAAAACTATTTTAGAAACAGAAGACAACATCGTCAAAAATATAAAAACCAAGATAATTCAAAATATTGTCCGTCTAAAAAGAAAAATTGTAGATGTTGGTTATGTCATGAAGTAGGACAATATGCAAATACTTGTCCAAAGAAGGGAGAGAAGAAAGAAACAGAAGTACTAAAAATGGCGTAAAAGAAGTACTAAAAATGGGTATATAAATCTAGCCACGAAAAAAAAAATAGGAAAAATACTTTATAGATCTATTAATTATGATAACAATTTACAATGGGAAAATTTTGATAATAAATTTAAGAATTTGATTCAGCGATAGTTCAATTTAGGTGTTTTCAAATCATTATTTGAGTATTAAGAAAAAAGGACTAAGCTTTAAATTAAGCTCAACAAGAGGATGAATGAAGTTCAGTTAACGCTTCCTTATCACCATTTTACATTTTACTTTATTTTCAGATAGCTAAAGATAAAAATCGAAAAACTTTTGCAAAATAAAAAGTCTTTTCATGCCATTATCGCCCTCCGCCAAGTTCGGAGCCACACGTCGTGACACCAGGCCGAAACCCATATCACTAGCTCATACAATGTTATAATCATCAACTGTTTAATTGTTACCTGATTTTATAAATCCAGATAGAAACAAGAGATTTCTGATTGTTGAATAAAAGTTGCTATCAGACGACAACTTTAAACGAATCAAAGAAATTATTGATTCTGACTAACCAATGTGCGATTCTAGATGTATTTTAAACGAAGATATTGTAGAAAAGACATAGATTCTGACTTCCAATACGCCGTATCACATCAAGGAAGAAGTTACTGGAGTATCACGTGCTTTGACTCACCACAGACCTCGACAGCGGAAAACACAACTAAACTTACCGCCGTATCAGAGAAGTACCAATTCGCCCGCTGTATTGATATACTGGCCATGTGAACGATTCTAGCAGATATCAAAGTAGGCCGGCTCCCCTCACTACTAAGTAACTACCAATATCGCCGTTTCCACATCACCTTGGATACGTCGTATGAAACCGACTTCCATCACATGTACTAAATAGAAAACTCAAAAAACGAACCCGATCTTTACTGTGGGGTAGGACAATCTTATTCTCGTTATCCTATCCACATATATGTCTCCGAATTTTTTGAGGAGGAAGCGAGGGGCTCCCCTAACAAAGTGCAGAAGACCTCGGTACTCTGCAAATGCATTCCTCTATCAATAGAAGACATCACGTGGTAAGGTCTTATACACATTTTGTCATTCGTTGTTGATTCCTTTAGGTATCATTTGGTATACACGCTCAGTAGTTTAACCTTAGGCTCTTATACCAAACTTTCTATTGTTTGTAATTATGATGTTTGATGGATTATAATTCACTTCGGGAATTTGACACATATATTGATGAACGCTCGAATGTATTGGTTTGGTTCTATTCTTGACTGTTAATGAATTTTATTGTGACATGCTTTGTTTATGTTTTTACATTTTCCTTAATCTGTTTACGTGCTCTTTTGTATGAGACCTCATCATTCAACCTGGGAATCCAGTGATCATCACCAAGTACATCTAGATTGTCGAGGATAGCTCTCCCAATTTATAGTAATTTCCATACCTTCTACGTCATCATAGGATCACAAGTTTGTCATTCTTTTAATTGTTGCTAAGGTACGCATTTTGGCTTAAACTAGTTTCACGGAAATTGCCTTTGGTTTATTGAACATGTTGATTAGTAGGTGAATCTAGATAATTCAACAAATAATGTTCTCGATTCCAATATGGCAGATATGTTGGATCAATGTGAACCTACTACCGGCCTATCATTCAACTGGATCTAGTGATACGGACCAAGTAATCTAGATGTCAGGATAGCTCTCCATATAGTGATTTATACATCTAGAATCATAAGATCATAAATATTGTCCTTCTAAAATCGTGCTAAGGATACGCTTCTGACTTAACTAGTTAGCGGAATTTGCCTTTGGTTTATTGAACATGTTGAATAGTAGGTGAATCTAGATAATTCAACAAATAATGTTTTGATTCCATTGGATAGTTGGGTGGCCTACTAAAGTCATATATTTGCCTTTAAGCAGTGAGTGAGGTTGTTAAAGTCTCTATGAGTAGGGGTTTAACAGGATCACCCATTGCTTTAATCCCTAAGATAGATTATAAACAGAAAATAAGGATACTTTATGCGGATGCTTTAATTATGACAGAATTAATGTGTCAAGGTCTTATGATGAAGTCCCGCCTAAGTCTAAGAATGATATGCCTCTTCGAGATAAGTAATCATTTGCATCTGAGAAAACAAAACTAACTTCTATAGATATGATGGCTAATACAGTTCTTCTACCATAATTGCTTACGTCTTTTTATCTATTGCTAATTTGGTTGCGTTGGGTTAAAGTGGTCTTGATTGATTTGTAGTCACCACCAAACCACCGTGCCGTTTCTCAAGGTTGAAACCCTCTCTTAGGCTAAAAATCCCCTTTTACCTGTTAGAATTAGGTTTAGAACTAACATAGGATTAGCATAGGTTTCACTTAGATAAGAATTAACTTAGGTTATATAACCAAAATATACATAAATTGAGAGATTTAACCTCGCTTCAAGTGTTTGACTTCCTACTTACCACGAATCTACCACCGACCGGGTACACTGCCCGTTAAAGTGTTGTTTTTGGTTAAGTCAGCAAAATATAAATTTAAAACTTGAATCATAAAAATATACACCACACAACGACACATCAAGTTTTTGGCACCGTTGCCGAGGAGTGAAAATTAATCTTGATTTTTATTTTATGTTTTGGTTTTTAGATTAGATCTAACCCTTAAGAGTAGTGTTAATTAGATTAGTGTATATTCTTGTATATTCTGTATATTTTGTATATTTGTTAGTTTAATTGTTTGCTTGTATATTTGTGTGTTTAATTTAATTGTTTTCGTAATACACTGTTCTGGTAGATAACTCGATACGATGTATCCACTTCCATTGGATACGATGTATCTAACTTTCTGTCCAATATAGCGTATTCATTCAATCGATTAATACGGCGTATTCACTTCTATTGAATACGGTGTATCGATCAACTGTAACTGAATCAGAATCTTAGTTTTCATATTTGATTTCCGTGCTAAATTTTTTTCTATCCTAAAGAGCCTATCCTACTGATTGTTTATCCCTTGTTTCAAATAGTGCATGACAAGGAGTTCTACGAACAAACTATTCACACCTTTCAAAGAACCTGAACAAGAATTTCGATCATCTAGGAAGCACTTCAAGACACTAAGTCTTGACGAATTAAGATCGCCTGATTTCAATTTATTTTCTGACCAAGAATACTCAGAGGAAGAAGTTGCGAAAACAATGGCGGAAACTATGGAGCAATACATGAGCAAGACCCGAGCTGACTATGGATCGCGGTTTGCTAGGCCCAAAATTGAAGACAAGGATAACTTTAAACTGAAGGGCTAATTTCTCAAGGAGCTACGTACTGACACCTTCAGCGATTCGGATCATGAAGATGCGAACGAACACATTGAGAAAGTTCTTGAGATCATCGATCTATTCCACATTCCAAATATTACTATAGACCAAGTGATGCTTAAAGCATTCCCTATGTCCTTAACTGGAGCCGCAAGCCGTTGGCTAAGAAAAGAACCAACTGGTTCGATTACAACAATTTTTGAACAAATATTGCCCATCTGCTTGAACTGCAAAGAAAATGGAGGAAATCAACAACTTTTAGCAAGAACCAGATGAAAACCTTTACCAAGCATGGGAACGATTTAAAGAACTCTTGATGACGTGTCCTCAACACTATTTAACAGAGATGCATGAGGTAATCTTGTTCTATAATGGATTGGGAATTCCTACTTGATAAATTCTTGACTCAAGAGGTGCAATACCATCAAAGACTGCTTCTGATACAAAGGTAGCCATCCAAGAAATGGCTAAATACTCTCAAAAATGGCACAATATAAAATCTAGGTCAAGAAGTACTGGTACTTCTGACAGACTAGCAGCTATACAAGCACAACTGAACAATCTTGAAAGAGAGATCAAGAAAGTGAATGAAAAAGTCTAT
>BQNB010181187.1:0-12612 GCA_026074375.1 Tanacetum coccineum
AATTGTGGTGATGCATTATATTTTGAAGGAAAAAAGTAATGATGCACTTTCCTACCAATTTTTTTGCATTTTTGTTCCTGTTGTCTAAACCCAAAAACGGTCCAACTAAACTGAAAAAACCCAAGCCAACTTGAGTCCAATTCGGTTCGGTTTTAGTCCAACTTTTCCATACATTTTGGTTTCAGTTCAGTTCGAGTCTGCCTGGTTCGGTTCAGGTTTCGCTTAATGCTCAACCCTTTTCTCCATGTTCTCATATACCACCGCATAAATACAACCTAAAGTAATTAACTTAAGGCATGATAAGGGCGTTTGGATGTGTATATGTACAAAGTGATCACGTAACTTCAAAAATTGAACCATAGGCAGTTAGCTAGCAAGGTCCTTCTAGATTTATCAAAAAATATTTCATTTAGTGATAAATGAAAATGTTCATCAAAATCTTTAAAATTAAAGCATCTTAATTAGTGTCCTTGATCTAAAACGTATGTAAATGCAACACTTTTGTGCAACACTTTTTACAATGTTGCGTGATTGAATAAGATTTGCAGCACTTTAAACCAAAGTGTTGTACTTTCCTTTAAGAAAATGCGACACTTTTGTAAAGTGTTGTATTTTACAATAAAATATGCAACACTTAGAAAACAATGTTGCGTTAGATCATTAAATGCAACATTTATTTAGTAAAATGTTGCTTTATTATTATTGAAGTCTATAGGGCAACATTCTTCGTAAGTGTTACTTCTAAAATGCTGCAATAGCTCCATTTTCTTGTAGTGTATATGCCTTCAATGACGCCCGATTAAATGTATTAATAAAAAATATTGGATCGATTTACTGAATAGATCTAAACCTTCAGCTTGCAAAGAGTTTGCTCCTTTAGATAATTCTAAAGCAACAATATTGAAACACTGAGTGAACACTACTCATTCAACTATGTCATTGTTTTGAGAAATAGTATTGTGGTCCCTCTCGTATTTTGCAGACCAACTATCATTATTCTATTTATTCCTAATTTTCAACCATCCATTTTAGATACTCTTTATTCTTTTTATAATGTTCACCGTACTTTTCTATAAACTTTACATTTAATGTCAACAAGGTTTTTAACATGCGCTTCGCTATAAAGCGTTTACCTATATTAGAGTTATATACAACCTCAGAGATTCAAATTTTCACATTTTATCCATAATTACATATTGCTCCACATCCTCTGTAACAAACTTGTAAGAAAGATAGAACATTATAAGCACATCAGTTTTTCAAACAATTGTACTGAGTCTAACCTCAGTTTACCTACTTTTTAGTGTTATATACAACACTTGTTTTTCAAACAATTATATATAGTCAAATTATATATGTATGAAGAGGAGGGCAGCCATATTTTCAAGAAGAGGACATGTCTACAACCCCTACAAATCTAGGGGGGACTGGCAGCGGAACGATTAATAATTGAGGGTTTGCGACGTCTTGCACAAAAATACAAGTAATAGAAACGACCTCGAAGAGACAATTTTCAAATAATAATTAAATTTCGACGAAAAATAAAAATATCAGAGTTTCAGTTTTGGTCCTAACAGTTTTTCAAAATGACTTAAAAGTCCCAAGCAATCATAAGTTTAACCAAACAACACAGTTCAAAAGACGACATTTGTTTAATAAAACAAGTTTGACAATTTAGCATCGATTAAAGAAAACACAAAATCCATCTTCAAGATACCCCCGTAGCTCCCATCCAGAAATCACACCTTAGGACCTGAGATTATTAAAACATGCTAAAACGTCTAACATATTAATTGAGTGGAAATTCATAGGTTACAGTAATAATGTATGGGAACACAAGATTTAGTAGGTGTATACTAGATAAACAAAATTCACCAAGTCTAAAAGAAAACAAGTATTATTGCACTAAGCTCATGACCCTGAAACCTTAACTGTTAGTGCCCCAAATAAATATACGATGTCTGCCAAAACAGCCTACAAGTTCCTCAAAATATTAAATGCACCATGGCCAATTTGTGACTAGAAATTCCAGGTGGGGATTGTTAGTCCCGATAGATCTACCAATAACACTCACGCTTACTACATTAGTAATTAACGGTTCATGATTAGAAAGGGACTTAAATGGCAATGTGGTAACTTAAGCAACAATATTCAGGCAATAATTTGGATAGCATACAGTTTTAAAACACTTGTGTCCAAAGTAAAACAAGCACGTAATCTCACCCCCATAGAGTTTGTAAAGCAAGTAAGTAGTAAAAAGGAGGCTATGAACTCACCTTGAGCGAAACGGCAAAATAAACAATATAAGAGCTGAAGTAAGACAAGTACTCCTAAAAGAAACCTAAAAATAAATGACGCGACTTAGATAAATAAACAACTAACACTCACACAAATGAAAATGAAATAAAAGAAATATAAAACTTTTTTCTTTAACCGGTACAAGTATGGCATTTCGTCCTAACTTTATAGGTCAAATTTACTAAATTACAACTCTAGTCTGAACTAATTTTCATCTCTAAGACTTGATTTCAAGCTTGCATCTTATCCAACAACACTTCTAAAAGTTTCCACCTTTAGTTTTACATCAACTATATTTTTATATTTACAAAATTCTTATGAAAAATTATACCCATCTTTGAGGCGTTGTCATTTAAAATCCGGATAGATATGAACATGGGTTTTCACGTACATGAGCCTTACGATGCTATTTTTTCAGAAATGTGGGGTGATGACAAAAAGTTTTAAGACCTAGGTGAAATTACTAATTTACCCCTCAATACAAGTGCATGTCATTTTTTAAAATTTACGTCTTTACCATTTTTAGCATATCTCCTAGACCGTACATCCGATGAGGATGAAACACACAGAAGAAATTTAAGTCGACTCAATACCTAGAAGCTACAATTTTACTAATTTGGGTGTTAGTATACAAAATTTTAGACTTATTAAGGGTTCAAATTCAAGTTGCGCAAAATGACCCATTTTAGTAAAATGGTGATTTCTCACCCATCTAAAATGGTTAACACTCCATCCAAACGACTATGTGTTCTTAAGAAATATACCTAGGGCACCATTGATTTATCTATAACTTCTCAAGTCAAAAATCTTTCTATACACACTAATCTATTTAACTTTTCAAAACTGTCCCAAACAAGGTGTGACAAATTTATTTAGCTTACGAAAACGGACGCAAATTGAAATCTACGGATGCTATTTAAGTGAAACCAATTAGAGGTGATACTACTAAGGGTCCTATACTGGTAAAATGATTTTTTTACAAGAGGGTTGCACAAAAAAATGGAGTTATGCTCCATTTCCTAACACTGGGTCTAATTCAACTAGTTTTAGTAATTCGGCCGTATCTCACTTATCCGGAGGAGATAAAATTTCATATAATTAGCCAACTGTACTTAAGAAATAGGTATTTCAATTTATCAAAACTCCCAGGTATGCTAATACCAAAAATAATTCGAAATCACAGCTACAACCTGCTGGTCTAAAATCCACTCATAAAACCTCATCAAAATCAATCCAAACCTCAATCCAATCACCACGAAATCCTATACAATGCCATACATGATTGATTAACACATTGACAAACACAAAATATCCAATATTTCCATAAATCAACATAATCTTGCATGGACCAAATCAAAAGGAAAATCAAAAATAGAGAATTAAACTTACTTGAGAGGTGTTTGAAACAAGCAAATCAAAAACAAACAAACCCTTGTGGACTAGGGCTGATTTTTAAACCAAGTAAACACCCCAAATAAAACACACTTTTGCTTCTAAATACCTAAGACACACAATAACTCTTGATTAAAACAAACCCCTAATCAATCCTTCAAGAAAAGTCCCAAAAACCCTTCAAATCTTCACCAAAACTAACCAAACTTTGCAAGGATCGTAGGATACATGTTGTGAGGGATTTAATGTGTAGAAATTTTTTATAAGTATGGTGATAGTGGTGGTGGATTTTGGCAGCCAAGGAGGAAAAGGGAGGAGTTGGATGGTTTTGTGTTTTATGAGATTTGCATGAGAGGAAATGATGATTGCTTTTGTGGGAAATGAATTTTTTTTATGTTGAGTGTGTGTGTCTAAAGGTGGCCGGCCTATATGGATTAGTTACCCCTTTTTTGTCTAATTTCATATGTTGTTGTAATTTTTAGATAAAAGGTGAAAGTTTAAGTAAAAGGTAAGTTTTTAAGTGTAAATATGCAAGGTTTAGCACAGTTTGGTGAAAACGCAAGATAAAAATTAAAATGATAATAGTAAAGACTTTGAAAAATCGTAGGGTTCGCTGTGAACAGTGAAAAATATTAGGATACGATAGACGCGGTAGACGGATATAATTTCAAAACACATCAAATTAAATGAGGGAACGCGAAATTGCCAAAATCGGATAAAATGTAAATGTACGAGAATTTTACACTAAAGAGTAAAAATAGAATTAAAATATGAATATATTAGTTACCTAAATTTACAAAATCTCACAGTCGATCCCCCTAAGGGAACTCTGGTCCCTAGAGTTCAATTGGCGACGATAGCAGACGACGAGGCAATGAAAAGGTGCGGGTACTTGGCTTTGAATTGATCTTCTCGTCCTAAGTAAACTCAGCTCCTCTTCGGAATCAGCAAACTTGACATTGGGGAGGAATCAAATTCGCTTCAACTTGTGATTGTCTATCCGCAATCTCCCACGATGGGTTCTTCTACGAAGTACAACTTGTCATCAATCTTGATCTTTACTAACGGCACTCGTATGTCTGAGTCTGATAGACATTTCTTGAGATTTAACACATGAAATACGTCATGAATGCAACTTAGCTCTTGGGGTAACCTTAAACAATAGGCCACTAGACCAACACACTCCAAAATCTCAAACGGTCCCACATACCGTGGTGCCAACTTTCCCTTCTTACCAAATCAGACAACTCCTTTCCATGGAGATACTTTGAGTAGCATACAGTCACTGACATTGAATTCAAGAGGTTTACGCCTCTTATCAGCATAACTTTTCTGGCGACCTCGCGCCGTCTTCAACTTTCTTTTGATTTGCATAATTTTCTCCGTGGTCTCTTGCATAATTTCAGGTCCAATCAGTTGACTTTCCCCAACTTTTGCCCACATTACTAGTGATCTGTACTTATGCCCATACAATGCTTCAAAAGGTGTGCATTTAATGCTCTTGTGGTATCTGTTGTTGTAAGAAAACTCAACCAATGGGAGGTGAGTATCCCAACTGCCTCCAAAATCCATCACACAAGCCCTGAGCATATCTTCTAGTGTCTGAATAGTACGCACACGCTGACCATCAGTCTGAGGATGGTAAGCCGTACTCATGTCTAATCTCGTACCCAACGCCTTCTGAAGAGCTCGCCAGAAGTGTAACGAGAATCGATCATCACGATCTAAAATGATTAACACGGGCACAATCTCATTGATATAGATTCTTGCTAACTTCTCCATTTTGAAATCCTCACGAATTGGCAGAAAATGAGCAGACTTGTCAATCTATCTACAATAACCCAAATCGCATCATATCCACTACTGCTTCTAGGTAGTCTTGTGACTAAGTCCATTGTTATTTTCTCCTATTTCTACTCAGGAATTTTGGGTTGCTGAAGTAGTCCTGAGGGCTTCTAGTGTTCTGCCACGATCTTAGAGAAAGTTAGGCACTTGCTAACGTACTCAGCAATGTCTTTCTTCATAACGGGCCACGAATACAAGTCTCGCAAATCGTAGTATATTTTGTCTGCCCCTGGGTGTACCGAGTACTTAGAAGTGTGAGCTTCGTCCATGATTCTTATGCCTCCAAGTGATGGGATCCAAATCCGATCAACGAAGTAAATTACCCCGTCATCTCGTTTTTCAAATTGAGTATCTAGATCTCGAAAGCCACTCTGGCTGGTGCTTGAGGTCTGGGCAACTTCTCTTTGTGCTTCTAAATTTTTGTTTATTGAGGCCGAATTGAATAGTTATGCTCATGTAAGGGCCCTAACCTCAGCTTACAGTCGTCCTTCCTACTTTAGAGCGTTTGCCACAACATTTGCCTTGCCCGGATGGTATTTGATTTCACATTCGTAATCACTGAGAAATTCAATCAACCGCCTTTGATGCATATTCAGTTCCTTATGATCGAAAAGGTACTGGAGACTCCTGTGATCAGTGTAAATAACACTTTTCGTTCCATAAAGATAATGTCTATAAGTTTTAAGTGCAAATACCACCACTCCCAACTCCAAGTCGTGGGTGGTATAGTTCTTCTCATTTATCTTCAACTGTCTTGACGCATAAGCGATCATTTTGCCCCGCTGCATCAGCACACACCCAAACCCTTGGTTTGACGCATCACAATAGACCACAAAGTCGTTTGGTCCATCGAGGAGTGCTAACACGGGTGCATTACATAACATATCTTTCAGGATACGGAAGGCTTCTTCTTGTTTATCGCCCACACATCAGTCTTATTCGTCTGAGTAACGGGTGAAGGGGCTTGGCGATCTTAGAGAATATTCTCAATTAACCTTCGGTAAAACCGACTCAACTTTTGCTAGGATCTACTGTGGATACCATCTTAGGTTGGACCACGTGTCTCTATGAACTTGGACTTCCTTGTAAACCAAAATTCACACTTTGAGAATTTGGCATACAACTTCTCTTTCTTGAGCAAGTCTAAAATCGTCTGCAGGTGAACTTCATGCTCTTCTTTTGACTTTGAGTAGATAAGGATGTCGTCAATGAACACAATTACGAATTTGTCCAAGTATGGTTTGCAGACGCGGTTCATCAAGTCCATAAATATTGTTGGCGCGTTCGTCAGCCCAAATGGAATGACCGTGAACTCAAAGTGCCCATATCGGGTTCTAAACGCGGTTTTCGGTATGTCTTCTTCCTGGACTTTTAACTGATGATATCCCGATCGAAGATCTATCTTGTAGAAGTAACACGCACCCTGCAACTGGTCAAATAGGTTGTCAATTCTGGGGAGAGGGTAACGATTCTTTATGGTCAATTTGTTCAGTTCTCTGTAGTCAATACACATTCGCGTAGCACCATCCTTCTTCTTGACAAATAGCACGGGTGCTCCCCACAGTGAATGACTTGGTCGAATAAAGCCTTTTTCTTGCAGCTCTTTGAGTTGATTTGACAATTCTAACATTTTGGAAGGGGTTAATCGGTAAGGCGACTTTACCACTAGCAACGCGCCTGGAATCAGGTCAATGCAAAATTCTATCTCACGTACAGAAGGTAAACCAAGCAAGTCATCTGAAAATACTTCTGGGAAGTCATGGACAATAGAATGTCTTCAGGCTTCTTTTCATCAGCCTTGATACACGACAGGGATTTCAGATCTTTTTCCGGCCTTTCACCCGGAATTTCTAGTATCTCACCATTTGGTAGCGGAATACGAACTATCTTCTCCTAAAAAAATCACTGCATGATGGTATGACAACCAATCCATTCCAACTATGACATTGAAACTACCTAGTCGAGTGGGTAATAGGTCTATCTTGAACACATGGTTAAACAAGGCTAAAGTACAACCACATAATACAATATTGGCACTAAAAACCTTCCCATCGGCTAATTCTACTTCATAACTAGTGTCTAAAGCGGCATGAGCAATATCAATAAAAGGAGTAAATGCAATAGACATAAAACTTTTCTCAACACCCGACTCAAATAGAATACAAGCGTAGTGATTATTAACTAAGAACGTACCCGTGACTACGTTCTTATTCTGTTGTGGATTCTCAGTCCCCATCACATAAGCTCTCACACGAGCTCCCTCATTTTGCTGGTTCCTTCCTTTTGGACACTTGTCCTTGTAATGTCCTCTTTTACCACATCCATAACAAGTCACATCCCGTAAGGGGTAACACCTGCACCTGGAATTCTAGCTTTGCAGTCTTTCTCCTGATGACAAGTTCCTTGGCACCTCCGACACTTTGGAGGGCATTGTCCATTGTGGTGAGAGTTGCAATGATTGCACTTTGGTAGATTCCCAGCATAACCCTACCCTCAGCTAGGGCTGCCACATAGGCCCTAGCAGTCTCCTGTCTCTTGTTTTGTTGCTGGTGCTGATTGTTGTTTTTTTGGTTGCGGTTGTTGTTGTTGTTGGTGTTTCTTTGGTGGTATTCCCACTTCCTTTTATTGCTTTCACTAATTCTTGTAGCTCTACCTTGAATTGCTTGCTCGACCAGTTCACGAGCCATGTTGATTGCATCATGAAGAGTTGTGGGCTTTGAAGAAGTGATATTTCCCTTGATTCTTTTAGGAAACCCTCGAATATACATCTCAACCTTTTTTTTTCAGTTGGCACCAAATCGGGACACATCAAAGACAGTTCATGGAAACGATTGTTATATGCCTCAATGTCATCTTCTTTCAAAGTCAAAGTCCAAAGCTCTTGCTCCATCCTTTGGATTTCGGTTGCTAGGCAGTATTCCATAGTCATCATCGTCTTGAATTCAGTCCAGGGAATTCAGATTGCATTAACGAGCCCTAGGGTGTGTAAATTTCTGTTCCACCATGTTAAAGCACGACCCTCGAAAGTACTAGCAACAAACATAACATTATCTTCTTCAGCACACTTGCAAATTTCGAACACTTGCTCTACCTTCTCTATCCAAAGCCTTAAATCAACAACACCCTCCGTTCCATTAAAAGGGTGAGGTTTTCTATTCATAAAAGTCTTGTGCGAACAACCTTGCACATTCACAGTTCCTCCAGCATTGCTGGACCCAGAACCTCTAGCATTATCTGAGTTAGCTCTAGACTTTTCATAATCCTCTATGGCTTTAGCTACCCGCCTTTTCACCATCTTCTTAACGGCCCTTCGCTTCAGCATCTTGGGAGGCATAATTCTATCACAGTACAAATACATAATTCAGTAAGAATTTGTAAAAGTATGCTAAGTCAAGATACATGATAATAATGGAGAAGATAAGATAGAAGAATGATATAAATAACCATGAATTTACTTTCAACACAATATGCAATTCTATAATGAATCCACATAGCAACAAGATTACATTTCACAATGATAAAAATCAAAATGAAATAAGAGGATGATGTAACAACAATGCAACCAAATGATATTTCACTAAGCACATGTTTCCATTACAATCTGATAATAAGTTTTAATAGACCGCGGTATATACAAAAAAGATCAAAATTACACCCTTGGCTAGTTAAATAACACTACTGCTTACTATTAGTATTAGTAGAACTAGACACAAAAGATTTTTAACTTGGAAGACATTGAAAAATAAAAACACCTAATAGAAGTGCTAAGTTGTCCCTTGGACATGGGGATGTTGAGGATCCATACACGGCCAACATAATCTTATGGCCTCACTAGGCCTTCATGACAATGGCTTAGCTTACACCGCTCTCCTCATGATAACCCATAAGGTCCATGCCCAAACGGAAAAGCTCTCTTTCTGCCCGATCTTGACCCATACACATCAAAGTGTTACTTATCTGGGCCTCCTCCAACTCTCTTCTCAATCTGATGTTCTCTACATGGGCAGTTTCTTGTGCAGCTCTTAAAGCATGGAACCCTGCAATATCCATCACGGGTTCAGTATCAGAGGATGCGAGAGGTGGGAGGTAAGGTGATCCCTCAGCATCATAAGGGAAAATGAGCTCAGGTTCCTCATCGTCAGCATCCTCCCAGTCCATCCCCATATCGAAACCCATCACCGGAGCCTCCTTAGGCTCCTTATCTTTAACATCCTCCCAGTCCATCTGTTGAGCCTCTTATGGCTCTTCTTCCTCTTCTTTTGTACTTCCTCAGGATCTTCCCGAGGGTCTTCTTCAGGTTCCTCCTTAGGCTCCTCCTAAGGATCTTCTTTAGGGACTTCCTCAGGCTCCTCTTAAGGATCTTCTTCAGACTCCGCATCAGACTCGTCAGAGCTGGACGGATCGTCAGCAGGGAAATCGAGCTCGTGGTTTGGCGATGGTGGCGCGTCCATGATGCTACAAAAAAAATGAATATATATATAAATAATAAGCACATATTATTTAAATGATTATAAAATTAAATTTTTATAAACTAATAGTGATGCTTTTATAATAAACATCAATAATCGAGATGGTCAATATTTATATAATTGACCGATATGAATAGATAACAATACGTCAAAAGATAGACGTAAGAGATCGAAATTTAGCCAAGTATTATATATAATCATATAATACAATAATATTAATCGGGAAAATAAAAAAGATCAGGGAGTAGCGCGCGCGGATATGTAACTGTGGCATGAGATGAGAATGAAGATGACGAAGACATGATTGCTGTGACAATAAAAAATAATTTATTTAAGTATAATTTATGAGACAAGTGTAGATATATACGTAAGATAGTGTAAGTACGTGTCACACCCCTACAATCTGGCAGCAGCGGAACGGTAACAATTGGGGTGCGACTACATGGCACAAAATACAAGTAATAGGAAACGACCTCGAAAGAGACGTTTTCAATTAAATTCGCATTCGATGCCTTATAAAATATTAGAGTTTTAGTTTTGGTCCCAATAGTTTTCAAAATGACATAAAGTCCCTAAAAATCATAAGTTTAACCAAACAACATAGTTTAAAAGATGACATTAGTTTAATAAAACAAGTTTGACAATTAGCATCGAATAAAGAAAACACAGAATCCATCTTCAAGATATCCCCGCAGCTCCCATCCAGAAATCACACCTTAGGACCTGAGATTAAAACATACTAAAACGTCAGCAAAATTGTTGAGTGAAATTCATAGGTTTATTAGTAAAAGTATAGACCACAAGATTTAAGTAAAGTAGACAAGAGAAACAAATTCACCAAGTCTAAAAGGAAAACAAGTATTATTGCACTAAGCACATGACCCTGAAACCTTAACTGTCATTACCCCAAATAAATATAGGATGTCTGCCAAACAGCCTAGAAGTACTTAAAATGTTAAATGCGCCATGGTCAACTAAGGACCAGAAATTCAAGGCGGGGATTATCAGTCTTGATAGATTTACCCATAACACTCACGCTTACTACATTAGTAATTAACGGTTCAT
Source organism: Tanacetum coccineum (assembly GCA_026074375.1). NCBI lineage: Eukaryota > Viridiplantae > Streptophyta > Magnoliopsida > Asterales > Asteraceae > Tanacetum > Tanacetum coccineum. The sequence goes on from BQNB010181187.1 coordinate 11,070, forward strand.
GATAGAAAAGGGGCTTAAATGGCATTGTGGTAACTTAAGCAATAATATTTAGGCAATAATATGGATAGCATACAGTTTTTAAAACACTTGTGTTTAAAGTAAAACAAGCATTTAATCTCTCCTAAATTTTATAAAACGAGTAATAGAAAAAAGGGCTATGAAACTCACCTTATGCGATTCGGAAAAACAATAAGATAGAAGCTGAAGTAAATCAAATCCCCTAAGTGCGACCTAAAATAAAAGGCGCGACTTAGAAAAATAACTAACTAATACTCACACAATTGGAAATAAAATAGGAAGGAAAATTGTATAAAACATTTTTATTTGACGAAACAAGTATGGCATTGCGTCCCTATTTGCATAAGTCAAGCTTACTCAAATCACAAGTCTAAATCTATAACAATCTGAAATTTTCATCAATATAATATCCATCTACTAAATTAGATGTCACCTTTTATATAGGGAATTTTTTTTGCTTGATCTCATTATGCAACGTAACTTGCATCTCTAAAGTAATGAGCTCACGCAACCTCTATCAATGCCATCTATATCTACGTTTATATCATATAAACATCCTAATATGTCAAGTCTATATCTTAATATCATTTCACCAAGTACATTATCCATTTAACATACTTTTCAAAACGTTATTTCAAAAACAAGCATTAAACGTTAACGTTTATATCAAAACCCTAATTATATGTAATGTATACATATAAAATGAATGTGTAAGCCTTCAAACATATGTACAAGTGTACAATGCACCATATTTGAATCATATTTTCCCTCCAAGTCAATGTATAAGTCAATAATGCCTAAAAACCTAATTAGGTCATTTAAGCTCCTAAACCATGTTTAAACTTTACACCACTTTAACACAAGGTACAAGCATTTAATTCATGACTTTTAAACCTTAAAACTAAACCCTAAACCCTAATTCATCCTAAACCCTAATCTAAAACCCTAAACTCTAAAAACAAAACCCTAAACCCTAATTTCACTTTCAACTAAAAACTAAACCCTAAACCTAAAACTAAGCCCTAAACCTTAATCCTAAGCCCTAATCTCAATCCTAACACTAATCCTAAACCTTAATCTATCCTAAATCCTAACCCTAACTCGAATTTTAAGTCAAAAACCCTAACCCGAAAGCAAAACAAACCCGGCACCCCTTTTTACCCATTTTACACCCAAGCTAGCAACCAAGCACCTCAAGCACCTCTATGACATCACCAAGCAGCCTCCCAAGTAGCTTACAAGCACCTCCTTGTACACGAAAACCCTCCAACACCACACACCTTGCATTGCTACCATTACATAGCTCTTCCTAGTCATCTAGTAGCTCCCATGAATCACCTCAGCTAGCTAGGACACTAATCAAATCCCTAAACTTGGTCCCTAAGTCATTCGAACCCTATAAATAGCCAAAACATGCATACATTTCATTCACACCTCAAAAGCCATCAAATACAACAATGGAGTCTTAACTCAGACCAATAAGGATCAAGTGAAGTCCCTAAGCTCATAATAGAAGCCAAGAATT
>BQNB010181188.1:0-11904 GCA_026074375.1 Tanacetum coccineum
AACAAAGTAGATTATGTTGTCTTATGTCTAATCCTTTGGCTAGAATATCTGCAATTTGATTTGCAGTATCTATCTTAACAGTTTCAATTACCCCAACAATAATTTTTTCCTGTATAAACTGTAGGTCAATTTTTTAACTGCTTAGTTCTTTCATGAAATATGAGATTGGCAACAATCCTAATTGCTGAATTATTGTCACAAACATAAAACATTTTAACAGGTAAAAGATTGTTGCAATTTAAGTCTTTTAGAATTTTTAAAATCCAAATAACTTCAGACCTTACAAACTGCAAGTCAATTTCTAAATGCTTAGTTCTTTCATGAAATATGGGATTGACAGCAATAATAATTGCTGAATTATTGTCACAAAACATAAAATATTTTAACAGGTAAAAGATTGTTGCAGTTTAAGTCTTTTAGAAATTTTAAAATCCAAATGACTTCAGAAGTCACAGAAGCAAGAGCTCTGCACTCTGCTTCTGTGAAAGATTTTGCAGTAGTGTTTTGTTTCTTACTTTTCCAAGAGATAAGAGACCTACACATAAAAACACAATATCCAGTAATAGACGTTCTAGTATCAGTTGATCTTCTTAGTCTACATTTGAGTATGCCTTTTGGTCAATACAAGATATTTAAACACATTCAATCCTTTACCTGGAGAATTCTTTAAATACCTGATCACATTTAATGCACTTTTCACTTTTAAGAAATCAGTTTTTAAAGTGTTTGGCTTATCAGATTTTTTGTAACTTAACATGTAAAATTACAAAAATAGACATTCATATCATTATATATGAATTATATATGTGCTGGTAAGCATCTAACCATTTTTTACATATATAACTTTAAGATACATAACTCCAATATTATTATTCTATAACTTTACCTTATCCTATATCCCTTTAGTTTCATCCACATACACCACGTCACTTTCATCTCCTCACCCACTTTTCATTTTCTCAAAACCTGCAAGTATAAAACTCATCGCCACCATTGACCTTTCGCTCCATTCATTGTCACCGTCTTTGTCACTGTAACTCTTCACCATCATGCATTTCTATCAAACGTTGAAAACGAATATCAAATGTAAGATTTTTTTTAATCTAGGCCAAAGGGTAAGTATGTACTTTTGGGTTCAAGGAAGACTTGCGTTTTGAAAAAGCATGTAGGCACCTGCTTTTTCAAAATGACGTTTTGATCGATTGCAAACGCAAATAAGTGATTGTTCATGTTGCTTATCCAAACACTTGCAACTAGATTATTGCGGTTTTGAAACGCAATAAGCAGATAATCTGCTTCCAAACGCAATGCCAAACACCCCCTTAAACACATTCAATCCTTTACCTGGAGAATTCTTTAAATACCTGATCACATTTAATGCACTTTTCACTTTTAAGAGGATTGTGCATAAACTTACTAATACAAAAAAATGTATAAGCAATATCAAGCCTAGTAGTAGTCAAATATATAAGTTTACTAATCAGCTTTTGGTATTCAATAATGTTTTCAAGCAATGGATCATTATCACTTGGTTCACGACAAAGAAATGTTAGGCTACATAACAATATATGAAGGTTTACTAGCAAGTAGACCAAATTCATCAATAAGCTCAAGCGATTAAAATCAAACATGTTAAGTAAGAGTTGTAAGTAGTCCAGCGTATGAAAACACATATATGACCTTTAGTATTAGAAGTTAAAGTAAATTACATTTACATGAAAAGCTTAAGTTCTCCATACAAGTATGATACGTTTAATCATGAGACAAATTCATGCATAAATGGAGAAATGATGATACAGATTGATAACCACATGCATCCCTAACGAGACTAAACCACAAAGGTGTCAAACATTTGAAACTACTGTAAGTTCAATCACAGTAGCTAGATATATATATATTTTTTTCTAGATACTTTTATATGCTTTGAATTTAATTTTACGTGTTAGTAACACTCTTGTCTCAAGGGTGTTTAAGGGTTGCATGAATAAACATCTATATGTGCATTAAAAAAAATTAGAAGTAGCTCATATAAAAGGATTTTTCTACATAGCGGTACAAGTTTAGGCAATCAATGAACTTGATTATTTCCAAAAATAAATGAATTTCTACATAAAACAATGTTGAATTTAGTAATTACAAGAACATTAGAAATGTATTAGTACTAATATCCACTACTTATTTCACCCACAAATAATTAATTAGATATGACAAGAATAAACAATCACAAATACTCACAAAGTTGCTTATACGTTGTATATTCAAAAGTTAAAATTTAATAAGAAAACGATGCCAAATGCCCTTGCAAATATGAGAGCAATTATTATGGCGACACAGGGTACAATTAGAAAGCATCCATGATGTTTTCAAATAGATCATAAGTGCATATTAGTGGTATATCAATAAGTTCAATATCTCTTTGCCCTACCTCTTTGTCCTTCCTGTTCTTGTTACATATGCATCATCAATGTTGGTACATTAATCTTTACAAGAAAAAGGACAATCATGTAATGCATATATATACACCAGCTTTCAATATCTGAAGTCATGATACTACCATGGCAGACATGCATAATGAAACATTTGATAAAATTTTCAACCCTCTTTTTTCTGCATGCCATTAAATTCATATCATGAATGGTAAAGAAAAACCAACTCAAGTGTGGCCTAGCGGCAAAAAGACTTGTGACTATCACTCTAAGATGTATGAGGTCTAATTTCACTTCGTGAAAAGAGAAAGCTTTACCTAGTTTGAGTTTGTGTGGCGATGAGTTCAAACCCTATGGATTAGTTGGCCAAAAAGTCGGAAACCATGATTACCCAAAAAAGAATGGTAAAGAAAAGTACTCTTGCCATATTTCACATGTTCTTCCTTTATAAATCTACCAAGATCATAATCCTTTTTACACACAGAGATCTATAAGAAAACATACAAGCAAAGGTATATATCGACATGAAGGTGAATGATTATTTTTAAAGTAGGGTTTTACTTGAATGATGAATCAATAGTCAAAGGGTAGGACTTACAGAAGTTTGTGCTTGCTTTTGATGATGATCTCTTCTTTTTGCAATGAATCATTACAATAGCTAGTACTACAAAAACACTAAAAGAAAAGGGTAAAAACGTATATAGGTAAAATTAACTTTAGAGCATAATTACACCAACAAAGGTCAAACAAGCATGCATGATCTCTTATACTGTAGATTTTAAGAAGTCAAAGAAACAAAAGAAGCATATGCATCCTCACACAAACACAAGCATGCAATAATATTTCAGGTGAATATAGGAAGTCAAGAAACAAAAGCCTAATCTCTAAGAATTGAAAATATGGGATACCACTTAGGAACACCTATCATCTTTCATATCATAAAACACTAAAAACACCAACAAAGATCACTTAAGCATGCATGATTTTCTGAAGATATCAAGTAAGCCCGTGATGTCAAAGAAACAAAAAGCATATAGTCTCACTCAGCAAATTAAAGATAGAAGCCATTTGAATTAAGATAAAAACACACACAAAAAGGTCAAACAAGCATGCCAGAATAGTTAAAGATTTTTCATGTGAATGTATGAAGTCAAAGAAACAAAAGCATAGTAACCTCACAAACAACACACACAAAAGACAGGAAACATGTTGAATCAAGATAAAAAAACACACACACAAAAAGGTCAACCAAGCATGCATATTGTTTGAAAATTCAAGTGAATACAAGTCCAAGTAACAAAAGCATGATCTTACACAACTAGAAACATAAGCCATATTGGATCTACAAGATGAAAATGGATCTTGAAAAGGTACCTGTATTTCTTTTTTGTGTTTGTGACAAGAGAACTGTGATAGGATACCAAGGTAACATCATCAAGAGAGTTTTACAAAGAGATACCAACAGAGCTCCATTGGCAGTATGACCACCTCCACCCTAATCACACACACATACACACACGCACACGCACAAACAAATAACCTAAAGATGTTCATCTCATCTCTATGTTTTTTCATTTGTTTCCTTTCTTCATAAAACTAAGCCCTAATAACACACTCGACACATAAATATATCTTTTTTGCATCCTTTATTTTATCACACTTCTTCTCACTAAACCCTAAATCACACACACAGGTAAATTTCTGCTCACACACAATAGTACCCTACTCACACACACACACACACAAACATATAATTAAGTAAAGCTATCATCTATCTTTTAGTATTTCACACTAATCACACAAATGAAAAGGGAGAGGTGGACAGAATGCCAAAGAACTCTGTTGGGAAACCTTTATTAAACCCTCATGATAAAAAAGATGAAGAGAACTACATGAAAGGAATATAGATCAAAACACATGGTTGAAAGCACAGAACCTACTCAAACATATATAAAGAGAAAGATTTATGACAATAATGATGAAGAGAGAGATAGAAAGAAGACAGCACAGTAAATAAGAGAGATGCATAATTGAGAGAGGTGGAAGGTATCCTTGATAGTAAACATGTTTTACAGAATACCTAGAGAGAATCAAATCTTATTTACTGATACAAATCCTACATGGGTCGATCTTTTTCTTATTTGCATCAAATCAAAGTGAACTGAAGGTGAAACTGGTGGAAACAAGAAACATAAACACATCTGGCAAAGGTTCAAAAGAAGGGGATAAAGAGGATTAGATATGGATTTTGGGTACCCAAAATGAGAAAATAAATGGAATTTGTTTTGAAGATAGAATTTGTTGTATGAAAAAGCAGCTTTTAGGTCATGTAGGAAGAAAATAAAGCTTTTTGCCACGCTCCCTTTTCTTATTCTAATCATACCTTTTATATATATGTTCTCATCTTCTATCTATATACAGTATCAAAGTTGACATAGTATTTTTGAGAGAAAAGAAATTAGACCACGGATAAACATTATCATACAGGTCAAGGTATTAAAAAATTGTGTTATGACATTAATTTATAAATTTTTTAGTTTTATAAACCTATCTTCACTATGTATAAACCTTTTCAAGTTTTATAAACATCTCACATAATTCAAATGCATTAAATTATGAAAAGGTCTAATATCCTAGACCTTTTAATGCCACATAAGCTTGAAATAGATGTTCCCTATGTTTTACAAATTTTTAAACCTCTTCATAATTTTATAAACCTTTTTATAAACCACCACAGTGAATGCCGTTATGAAATTAGTTTAGCTAGTGGTAATTAATGTAGAAGTGGCTGGCAAGTTTGACATAGAGATTAAAGTGGCTGGCAAGTTTGACATAGAGATTAAGGAAATTTTGCATGTGTAATAATGGGGATGGTGTACATATATCTCATTCCCTACATCCACTTTGTTTTTATACACTCTGAAATTAATACAAACATATTGATTATATGAAATTCATACAAATATCCCTATAAATTTATAAGTTAAGTAATGTAAAAGTGTGATGTGAAAAAACTTTAGAAAACAACAGTTTTATCTAATTTAAAAAGAAGCTTTTCATAGACTCGAACCTAAACATTTTATATCTTTTCATCCGTAAAAACATAAACACTTAGAGCCAAAAGGCTTTATCTCAGTTGATACCCATACACTTTCGAGAAACTCATGAACTCACTACAACATTAACCGCTATCCCCAGCGACATTTTGGGGGTTTCCCGGGCGACTTGTCGCTGGGGATACCTTTCCCTGGCGACTTGTCGCTGGGGAAAGCTCGCTAGGGATACGTTCCCCATCGACAATCCCCAGCGACAAGGTGGGTCCCACGTATTTTTAGTCAAGTAATTAGTGCCACCGTGGCACATATTCCCCGGCGACATGTCGCTAGGGAATGTCCAAGTTAAAATTAAGTAATTACGACACTTAATTAAGCGATTAGTTAATTGAGCACTATCCCCGGTGACAAGTCGCTGGGGATAGTGTTCCTTATACTTTGACTTGTCAACGTATAAGAAATTTTTTTAAAAGCTATCCCCGGCGACATGTCGCCGGGGAATAGTCTGCTTTTTTTTAATAAATCTGCATTTTTTAAATACTATCCTCGGCGACATGTCGCCGGGGAATAGTCTGCATTTTTTTTTAAAATGCAGCCTGCACAGCAGGCGATTTCTAGATTTCTTCCGGAAAAAATCTACCAAACATTAAACCTGTACCAAAATCTGTAACGCCCCGACCCAAAAGGGTAGAAGTATTACAAATATGGTGTGACATCAAAAGCATTCATAATCATAACACAAGCATAAACAGCGGAAGTCTAAAATAAATAACCAAAGGAAATAAGTCAACACGACTTAAGGTACATAAGTTCTTAAAGAACAGACATATCCAAACGAAATAACGAATGTCTCGAAAAGAAACAAATCATATATCAAAACTAAGATCTCTAAGGTAAGTCCACACTCAGCACTCATATCCCAAAAGCAACCCTAGCTCCTAGCTTAGATACCTGCCGCAGGAAAAGAAAGTACGGCTGAGCTTACAAAGCCCAGTGAACAGATATATATAATCGAATGCAAAAGATAACGGAAATCAAAGGATACGATACAAGGTACAAAGGATATCACAATACATGATCAAAGGAATACAAATATAAGGTAAGACAAATCAGAAGTCAATTCATAGTGTAAGGTAAGATGAAATCAGAAAATCGAATCAAGTCCAATTACCAAGCCCAAACAAATCATATCATAGTAACCATGGAGTAGCGAGCTCCAAATGTGAAAGACGTGGATTGCACCCAAACATCAGTCACCAAATATCCAAATATCATAATGTCATAATCCATCGAATACAAAACAAATCTAGGATGCATCCATACGCCCCTTAAACAAATAATAATCTTCATAGTGCACATATAATATCAAATGGGGGACGGCGTGAGAAATCACTCACTCACACATGAGTCATGCCAAAGGTGCATCAATGACACGGCCATGTTACCTTCATGGCTAGGAAACAAATAGTGGCTTGGTTCTCAAACTGAAGGGTTCAAAGCAAAGTCATATCAAAGTTCATTTCAAAGGGATCATAGCAAAGGTTCAATGTCAAAGGTTCAAATATCAAAGGTAGCATAGCAGGGTTCAAATAGAACATAATAACAGATCATATAAGAGAACCAAGATAAAAGGCTCAGAGCAAATGTAGCAAATCACATAAGAAATCAAAGATAGAGAGGAATATGTCATGAGAAACCTTAACGATAAGGTCAGAATATCTGTACGAATAACGAAACAAACGAAAGTACTACTTAATCGTAGTAATAGTAAAGTCGAGTAGGTGTCAAGAATATCCGTACCTTATTCCGAAGCAAAGCAATAACCAAAGAAAACACCACAGGAAATCAAAATCACTCCCTCTTGACCGAACCTAAAGAAATGATGAATTCGAATTACAAACCATTCATTTAAGTTATACTTTCTATTTTTAGTAACTTTCCATTTTTAGTAACTTTCCATTTTTAGTAACTTTCCATTTTTAGGGTTTAATATGCAAAATCAACAATTTTCAAGGTTAAAAGTGTAAATATCAAAGTTTCACATTTTATTCAGATTATACCTTCCATTTTCTGTATTTACAAGTCAAACCCTTAATTTTACATAATTTACATATTTAGTCCTTTTTGTTAATTAATTATTTAATCATTATCTTTAATTATCCATAATTACAAAACAAACCCTTATAGATTCAAATATGACAAAATCATACTTTATACATTAAATACTAACCAAACCTTCCACTTTTCAGAATTTACAATTTTAGTCCCTCTATTTTAATTAATTACTTTCTAATTACTTAATATATGTAATTAACCATTTTAAATCCAAAATAATATCAATATGACATTTTATACCCCCCAACTTATTTTATACAGAATATATTAAATATAATAACATGTCTAAAACAGACCCCATAGTTTCAGAAATTACAAAACAAGTCCTTATACTTTTAAATAGCAAATCGGATAACAAATAAATCACTAAAACCCTAATTAAATTTTTCCCAATCACAAACATAATTATTTCCCAATCATTGGCATTAAATGCACCTGGAAAAATTATCAAAACCCTAACCCTAATTTTATTTCTTTCCTTTTTCCTTTAATTCGAAATCGGCAAACAATGATAAATCCCCAATAATTATTCGAATCCTTCCTAAATTTTTCCAACAATTTATCTGAGTTATATGTGATATGAAAAACCTTAGAAAAATATAAAATCAATTGTACAAATATTATTTGTGCCGATTTCATAATTAGCTAAAAATTAGGGTTTCGAACATGTTTTAATTTATAAAATCAAAATAACATGCATGATAATTTTTCTCATGCATAGAACGAATTAATATGATGAAAATTGAGATACAAAAATACCTTTGATGATTCTTGATGATTTAATGAATTATTGAACCCGGTTGCTTAATTCGAACCCAAAACAAATACCACAATCGAACCAAGCACTTTACAATCTTCCCACTATTTTTCCCACAATCCTTGACCTTCAAAACACCCTAGAAAAATCGTGCTTGCCTTGGAAAAATTTTATGCCGCCTCTTTTGATTTTATTAGGGTTTCGGGATTTTTGTTTTTGGATTTAACAAATGAAAAGTATAAAAGAAATATACTAGGTAATTTATGCCGAAATTTGGGCCTTTTAATTTGACTAAAATCAGATCTTATCATTTGCCAAATTTATTTTATAATTATCCTTATTTTATTTAATTTAATTTGCATTATATAAATACATTATTATTAATATTTTCGGCATAAATACATATATACAAATATTAATTATTTTTCTTACATAATATAAAGTATTTTAATCTTACATAAATTTCATAATTGTCACATGTTGTATTTTCATAATTTCTAACATTTAAATAAATTTTATTTAAGATTTTATGTACTTTTCTTGCATTAGGGGTATTTTGGTAATTTTACACTTGTTGAGATTTTAGGTTTTACAAGCAACCTCAACCCGAACAAATGCCCAGAGACATCAAGGGTGTTTACAGCCGGACAAGGTTCTTATGCTGGCAAGTTACCTCACTGCGGAAAATGTGGATGACACCACACTGATGCATGCCCTCCTGCTTGTTACAACTGTGGAAAGGCAGGACATAAGGCCAAAGAGTGACGAGCTCCACCTCGCCTTACAAACCAAAGAGGACCTGAAAGCCAAGGAGGATAGGGCAGTGATGTTACTTGTTTTGGATGTGGTGAGAAAGGACACTACAAGAACAAGTGTCCAAATAATGGGAATCAAGGCTGTGGGAATCAAATTCGAGGCAACCTGCAAAACCATCAGAACAATCAAAGGCAGAATCAAGGGAACCCTAAGGGAAGTAACCAAGCATCAGCCAGTACTCAAGGAGGACGCAGGGCACTTGGCAGAGTATACAGCCTATGTGCTAAAGCAGCAGTGAAAGATAACAACATGGTGAATGGTACGTTCATGATCAATAATGTCTATGCTTCAGTACTATTTGACACTGGTGCGGATAGAATTTTTGTGTCTTATGCTTTCAATAAATATATAGACGTCACTCCTACAACCCTAGATACTAATTATGATGTGGAGTTAGCCGACGGAAAGTCACTAACCACAAACACTATTTTAAGAGGGTGTACTCTTAACTTGCAAAATCACCTGTTCAAAATCGACTTACTCCCTATAGAACTAGGAAGTTTTGACATCATCGTCGGAATGGATTGGATGGCTGAACATCGCGCAGAAGTTGTGTGTTATAAGAAGTACATTCGTGTTCCGTACAAAAACGATATGCTGATCATACAAGGCGAAAGGAGCGGAATTAAAAGTGAATCGAGATTAGAAGTCATCTCGAGCATCAGGACACAGAAGTACATCGACCAAGGATGTCAAGTGTTCTTGATTCAAATGATGAAGGAAGAGAAAACCGAAATTTCAGAGAGGCAAATTGAAGATGTGCCTGTTGTCAAAGACTTTCCGGAAGTATTTCCTAAAGATTTGCCAGGATTACCCTCGACACGCCAAATAGAATTTCACATCGAGCTGATACCCGGAGCTGCACCTGTTGCACGTGCACCATATCGTCTTGCACCTGCAGAGATGAAAGAGCTAGCCGAACAACTAAAAGAACTTTCTGACAAAGGTTTTATAAGACCAAGTTCCTCTCCGTGGGGAGCACCAATCTTGTTTGTCAAAAAGAAAGATGGATCTTTCCGAATGTGTATCGATTATCGTGAGTTGAACAAACTTACAGTGAAAAATGTTAGAGAGGAAGATATTCCCAAGACTGCTTTCAGAACACGATACGGACACTATGAGTTCCGAGTTATGCCTTTTGGTTTGACCAACGCACCTGCGGTGTTCATGGATCTCATGAACCGTGTGTGCAAGCCATACTTGGATAAGTTTGTGATTGTGTTCATCGACGACATTCTCATATACTCCCGCAATGAGAAAGAACACGAGGAACACCTGAAAACTATTCTGGAGTTGCTGAAGAAGGAAGAACTGTATGCCAAGTTTTCTAAGTGTGAATTTTGGATCAATACGGTAAAATTCCTTGGTCACGTGATTGATAGCAGTGGTATTCACGTGGACCCAGCTAAGATTGAAGCTGTTAAGAATTGGGCATCTCCAACCACTCCTTCGGAGATTCGCCAGTTCTTAGGTCTTGCAGGATACTATAGGAGATTCATCGAAGGATTCTCCAAAATAGCTAAGCCTATGACTGAGCTTACGCAGAAGAACCAGAAGTTCGATTGGGGTGAAGAACAGGAAGAAGCTTTTCAACTATTGAAACAGAAACTATGTGCTGCACCTATCTTAGCACTACCGGAAGGCAGTGAAGATTTTGTGGTGTACTGTGATGCATCCATAAAAGGGTTAGGTGCGGTACTGATGCAGAGAATGAAGGTTATTGCATACGCTTCCAGGCAACTAAAAATTCACGAGAAGAACTACACCACTCATGATCTAGAATTAGGAGCAGTAGTGTTCGCCCTGAAGATCTGGAGACACTATTTGTATGGCACGAAATATGTAGTGTTCACCGACCACAAGAGTCTACAACATATCCTTGACCAAAAGGACATCAATATGAGGCAACGCCGATGGATAGAGCTCCTAAGTGATTACGATTGCGAGATTCGTTATCACCCGGGCAAAGCAAATGTCGTAGCAGATGCTTTGAGTCGAAAGGAAAGAATTGAACCGTTACGAGTAAGAGCCTTGGTTATGACCATTGGCTTGGACCTTCTGTCACGAATCCTTGAGGCTCAGAGGGAAGCAGTTAAGATTGAAAACCTTGAAGCAGAAGATATCAGTGGCATGCTAAGAAAATTAGAAGCCCGCGCTGATGGAACATTATGTTTGGATAATAGAAGTTGGTTACCATGTTACGGTGACACGAGACCTTTGATTATGCACGAGTCACATAAGTCAAAGTATTCTATTCATCCAGGAGCCGATAAGATGTACCATGACTTAAAGATGTTATACTGGTGGCCAAATATGAAGGCTAACATCGCCACATATGTCAGCAAATGCCTGACTTGTGCTAAGGTTAAGGCCGAACATTAGAGGCCTTCTGGTATATTGGTCCAACCCGATATACCTGAATGGAAGTGGGAGAATATAACAATGGATTTCATCACCAAGTTACCTAAAACGGCAGCAGGATACGATTCGATTTGGGTCATTGTTGATCGTCTCACCAAATCTGCTCACTTTTTGCCGACGAGGGAGACGAATTCGACAGAAAAATTGACAAGGCTATACATGAAGGAGATAGTAGCAAGACATGGTATACCGGTGTCAATCATCTCCGTTCGTGATAACCATTTCACTTCGAGAGTTTGGCAATCCTTACATAAAGCATTGGGTACGCAGTTGAGCCTGAGTACTGCTTATCATCCTCAGACCGATGGTCAGAGTG
>BQNB010181189.1:0-12612 GCA_026074375.1 Tanacetum coccineum
TTATAATTACTCAAGTGAATAATTTAGGTACAAGTTATGTTTACCATACAAATCGTCTTAACCCCTACACTAATTGGGTTCGGCACGAATTGTTGACTCGCAATAACATGTCTTTTAATAATTCAATAAAATAATTATATTAATAAAATAATTATATTAAAACATTAAAATCAAAATAAAATCCGTAAACATGATCAAACCAAATATCTTTTACCGGGAGAGATTACAAAATTTTTAGCCGCACATGATGATGGAGATGATGAAATGTTTTGTTGTCATGGTGGCTGCCTCCTTTTTCTTTTCTTTTTTCGTCGGCTGCTAAAACCCTTTGACCGAATTTTCTTCTTTCTTTTTTTGTTGCGGCTGTGATGTGTAAAAATCCCTAGGACATCTTGTATTTATAACAAAGGGATTTACCCTTTGTTTTTCTCCACGTCAAAACTAAAAGCCCACATTGACTTTTCTTCTTTTATTATTTTTTTTTTTTAATTTCTTGCAATTTAAAACAATAAAAGCCCAATATTATTTGTTTCACGAACTGAACTTGCAACAGATCTTACTACGACCCAACTCCAGAATTTCCGTGGCTTTCTCAACCAATTAAAACGGAGCTCGGACGAAGAAGTTATGGCCAAATCATTGAGACACGTTTAAATGTTTCACTCTTCATTATTTTACTTCTTTTCTTGTCACTTTTTCGTGTCGTTTCACCATTCGCTCACAAAGTCTCCATTTTAGCTCCATTTAATGCATAACCTACATAATCACAAAACACACTCAAAGTACATGTATGATAACAAATAATAATGCAAATAGGCGTAATAAACATGCAATGAGGTGTATGTAAAATACACCGATCAATCACCAGGAGGATGCTTCCAAACACTTCATTAAGGTACATAGCCTTCCTTAAGCTATTTCTTGACCAATCTAAGAAGCTCAAATGCCATTTCACACTCATAATCAACTTGGAGCTTCACATCATTGAACATTTGATGTAGTATGTGCTTTGTAAGTGGATACATCTTCTCAACCAATAGATAATAAAGTATGTTCTGCATTGTCACACAATGAACTCCACAAGAATCATAAAGCTTTCAGTTCAGCACTTTAACTAACCCTTGTTGATTCTTCCATACACTATCTTCAAGATGATGTTCAAACATGGTCTTCAAATTAAGATGTAAGAAAATATCCATGTAATTCACTGGCTCTGTCTTCTTAAATCTTGCTTTGACTATACTCCAAAGAACTTCCAAATCTTTCCTGTCAAAGTTTTTAAGCATCTTTCCAAAAGTTAAATACATCTGAGAATTGCCATCTGCTCTGATAATTTAGAAATAGCTTTTCTTCCCTTCTTTGTAGATCTTGTAGTCAACAATGGTTGGAGATTTGGTAGATAAAGGTGTAGCTTCAATAGTTACATCATCTCTATCATCTGAAATGATTTCCATACATTGCTTAAGCTCTTCAATTTCTTTATCATCATCTACCTTTTTCTTCTTTGAAGGCTCTTGTTCTAGCCCATCACCTGCTCTTTTAGAACTATGTTTTTCTCTTATCTCATTGTCTTCCATCAATTATGTGTCCATATCAATAAATGTGTTTACCATTTTCATTGCTTTATCAATAAACGTCTTAACAATTGGCAAAAACTATCTTCAAGTCATTGGCCTTCTCTTCCTGCTATGAGTTTTCAATAGGAACCATTATACTCCTTTGTTGAGCTTTTGTGGGTGGTCTATTTCTCCTTTCTTCTGCTCTCTTAGCTGCAAAGTGCTTCCTCCTTTTCTCCAAGAGTTGTTGAAACAGTTTAGACTTTTCTTTAATTGTCAACTCTTCTTGTTCCTCTGCTTGCAGTCTTTTAGCTAATAATTGATCAACCTTAATCTTTGCCTGAATATCATTCCATTCTTCAATTAAGGCAACATTACCTTCATCTTTTTCCCTTGCAAGCCTCACTTCCTCATCAAATTCAGCTTGTAATCTTATAGCTTCTTGTTCATCAAAGCTGATTTGATCTTTCTTCATCATCTTCAAAGGTTCTTCAACCATTAAACCTTTACCCTTGTACTTTGAAGGAATTGTTGTTGTTGTTGTTGTTGTTGTTATAGATTCACTTGGCTCTTGCATAACAACCACTTTTGTCTTGGGTCTTGCACTCTTCAACTCTGCCAGTGTTTGAGCCAAAGTAAGTTCAACATTAGTTATTGTAGCAGCAGTTGGACTGGCAGTACAAAACTACAACATTAGGCATACGTATCTAACTTCACCACAGTAGTTAACAGATCACTGTACTAACGTCATTTCAACATATCAGTCCTGCAAACGGCTCTTCATCATTAAGAACACATGTTTCAAACATCCAAAAATCAATCAGTGTATGCCTCCCTTGGAGATTCACAACCAAAGTAATTTTGCATCTGCAAGTCAATACTCATCAATTTCCTCCCTTTTTGGATGCATCCTCCTAATCACCCAAACTAGCTTCTTAAGGAAACTACTCTTGCAATCTACCAACACCTGCGTAATCTTTAAAGCGTATAGTTTTTTCTTGACCCACCTTTCTTTTCTATACCTCATTGAATCCCTCTTCTTCAAACTTGTAATCTCCTGAGCTTGAGCAGTCTTTGTGTTTTCCAGGTCAAGCACTCTTTATTGTAATTTGGTACAAAAATCCATTAATTCCTGAAGTTGCATACTATCCTCACCATTTCGAGGTATGTTAACTCCTGTGTCAGAGGAAACTACTCTTCTAGATCTACCAACCCTGTATAATCTTTTCAGCTTATGAGTTCTTAACCCTCTTTTCTTCTCTAACTTCTTGACTCTCTTCTTTAAACTTGTAATCTCCTGAGCTTGAGCAGTCTTTGTATTCTCTAGGTCAAGCACTCTTTGTTGCAATTTGGTATAAAAATACATCAATTCCTTAAGTTGCATACTAGGCTCCTTAGTGACAGCCTCGTCTGCTATATTTGTAGGATCACTAGGAACACTAGACTGAGGTACCTGAGTGTCCTTCTCTTTAGGCCTCATAGACTTTTGTTTCCTTTGGGGTTGAGATGATGATGGTTGAGTAATGATGGGTGTGTGATGGGGATCAGTTGGCATTGCTGAACTTTCACCCATTTCTTCTTGAGCGTGAACCACCATTGTTGGAAATAATGGTGTTACTCTACCAGAAAAGTCTTTTCCTTGTCTTCTCATCTTAAAAAAAAGCTTCTTTGTGTAAGAGGGTGTAATATAAATCCTGTTGTGAGTTGCCATCCCTTCTAGTTGATTATTTAAAATTACTTGTACAAATCTTGGATACATCAAGAATTTGACAGCAATATCCAAGTTCTTCACCATGCTTTTAAAAATACACTTGGAAAAGTTGAACTTTTGGTTTGTTGCTAGACAGATAATTGCAGAGGTCATAGTGCTACTAAATTCATTCCATGCAGTAGTCTTAGCACTTAGGCATTGCAAAATGGTATGGATAAGGAATTTCCATTGGGGAGAGAAGAATGCCTTATAGAAAGCAAGCTTCTGTGAAAGTTTTTCATACCCCATAAGTGTAAGTTGTTTAAAAATTGTAGCATTTGGCAGACAATCAACACCTTCAACATCTTCCAATTGAAGATCTCTTCTTATAGATGCTTCAGTTATGATGATCTGTCACACCTCGCCAAGGCGGAAACGCGAGGCGCGACGAGGAAGGGAATCATCACAACACTTTGGCGTCTATAAAAGAAACTAAAACATGCATAAAATACAAGGTATAGACACGCAGTGTCATGAAAATACCCAAACACATCAACAAAATCCAAAAGGCATCTAACATTGAAATGAAGGCAGTTCATGCCAATGTTATGACATGAAAACATTTAAACATCCTAACAAAGCAAAACAATTAACATTCATCATCTAAAACAAATAATGAAATCTCGATAACTAAACTTCGCCAGCTGCCTACGGTCCATCTAGCCACTTTTCCTAACTTTAACCTCATCCTGCTGAATACCTGAAAATGATGCTTATACGTCAACACAATGGTTGGTAAGAAACATAGGTTTTCAGACACACATATTAAATCTGTTTCCAAAACAATTTAACCAATTCCTGCAATTATAAAACAATACGCTTGCACGGCAATTATGCTAACTAACATACTAACTAACATGCAATTTTCACTAAACACAAACGCACTCGAAATGTGATGATCATTCACCTCAAAATGATATCATACACCTATTCAAACCACTTAGCACACATATATACACATAGCACATAAGAATCACACAAAAAGAACACTTAGCCATCTCTAAAGGTATCATTAACCTGATTAAATCACAGATGTTACAGTATCCCCTCCTTGAGGAAATCTCGTCCCGAGATTTAACTAGCAGGCTCAACAACTCGATCCACGAACAACTGTGGGTACTTAATCCTCATCTGGTCCTCGTGTTCCCAAGTAAACTCAGGGCCACGTTTCGAATTCCACCTAACTTTCACAAGCGCTATTTTCCTACGTTTTAACTTCTTAATTTCTTAATCCATAATCTCTACAAGTTCCTTGACAAAACGTAGTGTCTTGTCGACCATGATCTCATCCAATGGCACATGCAAATTAGCATCCGCCAGACACTTCTTTAGGTTTGACACATGAAAGGTGTCATTCACGCTATTCAACTCCTCAAGTAACCTCAACCTATAAGCTACAAGACCAATCATTTCAAGGATCTCATAAACACGGTTACACGCGACCAAGCTAAAAGCTCTAGTCCATGTAACACACATATGATGGATGTCTAAGGGTTTGATTAACCATCATGGGTCACCCCGACACCATGCCCAACCTTAACCACCTCATTAACACATTACACTAGTTAACTACAATTTATTCAGAAATGCAGAATTTTAGTGTATCTTTACTAACTTAAAAACCTTACTTGCTGACCTTCATAAATTATACCAAAAATCATCTAAGTTCATTTATGAGTTTACTAACTACCTTGTGATTCCCAAGTACTCATTACATGTGAAACTATCCCAAATAAAATCAAACTTCAAAACTGTCCCAATTCGGATCTGATTGCACACTAAAATGTATGGCCCTCATTACCATACTTAGACACACAACCAGAGGCTAATCTTCTAGGGTTTCTTTATATACATATTGAACTTAACCACTGTTGATTGGCTAACCTTAATTCCACTTTTAAGTTAGGGTTTTACCCTCCCAAACATGACCTAATTCAGACCCGTATTTACTGTTTTGACAACTTTTAGTGTAATCAATATTTGAATGACTTCCCGAACTCAAAACGACTTGAGGCCAGATTTTTTGAAAAATAGATTCCTTGGGCTACTGTTTAGACACCAGAAACACCCTAAAAATCATTACCATCATGGAGATATCATCTCATTAACACAGCCCTAATTCTGCAAAACCCTAAATCAAGATCTAACGCAAATCGAAACGCACCGTTTGCATAATCATGCTTCTAAATTATCCCTAAACACAATATGATCATAAAACTCTATATACTTACTGAATTTTTATAAACCCTAAGATCCATCACATTACATGTTACATGAATGCAAGAATTAAACTAGGTTAAGGATACATACCTCTTGATTACTAGCTCCTAACACAAACCCTAGCAAAACTTTGGATCAAATTTTTGTTCTCCTTGTTCTTAGGGATAGAAGTCGACTCAAAGGGATATGGGGGCTGAATGAGTCATTTTTTAGCTTATGGAACCCTTATCTAAATAACTAGAATCATAATCCTAGTCAAACTCCTAAGATAAGGCCTAAAATCTCTTTATAATTATTTTTATTTTTTTTCTTTAATTATTAATTAAGTAATTATCTTCATTACCTTAAGTTTTTATAAAAACTTAAGCTAATTTGGGTAAACCTTTTTACATAAATGCTACTTACTAAACTTTCTAAAAATAACTTTTTATTTTACATTTCACTTTATATATTTAGAAAGTCTACTATAAATAATCCAAATTTCACTCACTTCACTTATTTCTAACATGATACGTTTCCCATAAACGCTTAACACAAAATTATCTAACTATTGATGTAGCATTGCATGTAATACGCCATTCCTTTCCATTATCACTACACGTGAACAAATGGAATACTCATCACCAAACACAAAGGCACTCATAATGAGATGATCATACACCTCAAAATGATATCATACAGCTATTCAAACCACTTAGCACACACATATAACACATAGCACACAAGAAATCACACAAAATGAACTCTTAGCCATTTCTAAAGGTATCACCAACTTGATTAATTCATGGATATCACAACAAATATGACAAGATTTCATATGATAAAGCTTATAATGACATGCAACAAAAGATCGAACGGTTGCAAGCTCAGTTGGGAGATCTCAAGGGTAAGAGTAGTGATACTCAATGTGTATCAAATACCATTGATCCGGTGTCTCAGAAACTTAAAGATGAGAATGTGGCACTAGAATTTCAGGTTCAAAATTATGCAAAAGAAAATGAACATCTTAAGACAACATACAAGAACCTGTTTGATTCTATCAAAGTGACACAAGCTCAGACCAATTCAATAATTGACTCTTTGCAAAAACAATTGTATGACACCATCTATGAAAATGCTAAGCTAAGAGCCGAGTTATTTGATAAGATTTCTGAACAAAAAGGCACCAAAAAGGTACAAGAACGAATACTATGTTTACAAATAAATCAATATTGGGAAAACCACCTTTTTCTTTTTATAAACCAAAACTTTATTCTGTCACTTCTTCTCCAAAATCCTCGGTTCTCCCCAAAGTTGATAAGACAAATGCTTTGTCCAAACCAGTCACTTCAAACTCGGCACCTTCCACATTAAAAAAAAACAAAGAAATAAAAAAAAAAAAAAAAAAAACAGAAAAAAAAAAGAGAAATCGAAGTTATGCAAGATGTTAATGTGATTGCCCCTAGAATCTTTAGGACTAATCCTTCTAAGACCTCTAGGGTAGATAATGTTGTTCCTAACAAACCCGTTAAAACAAGCGTTAGGATAAAACCAATCACTGTTTCACAACCAAATGTTATTCATAAGCAACAAGCTAATTCTGACTCAAACGGTTTTTCTTCTACCAGAGTAAACAACACTGCTAAGACTAGAAGACCACATCCTAGGAGCAATTCTAATACTGATAGGGTTCCATCTAAGTCTAAGAGTAGTTGCCTCTCGAATAACATCGAGAAAATAGAAGAAAACCATAGGAATTCCCAAATTCCTAAGAATCAAAAGCACATGTCATCTGAATGTAATAACATTACGCTTGCCATTCGAAATGCTAAATCCGAAATTGTTTGTGTTATGTGTAAGCAATGTTTAGTTACTGCCAATCATGATGTCTGTGTGCTTAATTATGTGAATGACATGAATTCTCGTGCTGATAACCAAACTGCCAATGTCTCAATACGTGAAAATCAAAAGAAACATAAGGCAAATGCCAAGAAATCGAAGGAGTTAGGGTCCAAAGGAAGTCTTGCTTCATCTAGGCCTAGCAAACCTAGAACTTGTCTTAGGTGGATTCCAACTAGAAGAATTTTTGCCATGTGTGGAAAATTAACTGCATCCAGTAACACCGAGAATAAGTCTGAAAAATCTGTGTGTGACAATGCAAGTACTTCTAATCCCTCGGAACCTTCAAGCAAAGGGTTTTCGAATTCTGCTTCTCTTCTTGGCAGGTTATCAAGACTAAGGAAACAACATACTTCTATCTATCCGATTGCTGTTCTCTAATCTTCAGCGATGGCTTATGTACACTTCAGTACATAACCCGGTCCTCAAAGAAAAGGGGAGTGTATGATTCAGTGCGCTTTACCTTCAAAAGAAGAGAAATCTTCTTGTTTTCAAAACAGTTAAACACAAATTTTCAAGAATTTTTCAAAAGGATTTTTCAAAATCTTTCAAAATTCTGTGTTCAACACTCCCTCCTCATGTCACATTCAAAATTCACATCATTCTTTATAAGTGGATCAATTTTTGAGGGGGAGATTTTAATGCTTTTAGACACATTCTCTGATATCTTCTTTTGTGTGTCTAAAACATTACACAACTGTAAATATCTATCAAAAAGCAAAATATAAATTTATAAAACCTATAAAAGCAAAATACAAAATCAAAAAATTTCAAAAATACCAAAATGTCACTTGAACGTTATTTATTGACATTGGGCAGTGAGGATGTATCGATTATCTATTTCTAGCTTTTAGATGTCGCTTGAGTGTCATGGTTCACAGAGGTATTGTAACTTCTTTAGTATAGACATGTTTGTTTTATGATGAGTCGTAGTTATATTACAGATTTTGTGTGACTAACGGATCACACTACGGTTGCACTTGAACGAGTACTGTAGAGAGTTTCTAGACTGTCTGGGGATACTGGACATCTGGTGAGGCTGTTTTGTTTTTTTGACGATGTGTTCTTGTAGTATCTAGAGTATATGGTCAGCGAGAGGATGAGAATTGATTTGTGATATGGGATGATTGGATTAGGGTGCACACAGATTGTTAGGAGTAGGAGTTAAGGGAGGGTAAAGGGGTTTTTTTGGTACTTGTCAGGTAGACAGGTGTGCATTATTTTGTATGAGTGTGTCAGGTGGTTGTTCGAGTGTGGAGAGAGAGTAGTCTTGTGTCACAATAATGTGATCCGATAAGTGGTGTGATATACAAACTTGCAGGTAGTCACTTTGCAAATATAATTGGATTATGTGTGTGAAGGTGTGTTCTTATCAGGAGTGTGTGATAGATTATTAGTGATGGGTGTGTATGCATAGTGGGGTGTTGGGAGTATTATTTGAATTGACAAAGGTTGACACAGGAGCTCACACTTATTAATAATTACATATTGCAAGCAGGTTGTGTACGTACTTTTTGTTGAGCGGAGGATTGGTGTAGGGGTGAATGGGATTATACATTGGTTTCACATTGGAGGTGTCAGGCACATGTTTAGATTGTCAGTGTATCACAATTGTGGGAGTAGGGAGATCTTACATTGGTGGGGTGTGAGTATGGAATTATGTACGTAGGTGTTTAGTGTGGTCCAGGGTGTCAGTGGGATCTCAACAGTAGAGCGTTATATGAGTGTGTATGTTCTAGTAAGGATATTCAATTAGTTTCTTGTCATAGTGGTTAATTTTTATATGTATGTTATTGTGTTTTGGCATTTAGGTTTGTCTGACATATAGTTTTGTGATATGGCTTATATATGAGGAGGATAGAGTTGTTCTTTGTTCTTCTTTACTTTATAGATGATGTGTCTATGTTTGGATGATTATATTCATGAGTTATACTATGTTGTCTATGACTATTGTGTTATAGCAGTGCGAGGTATCAGGGATCATTATTACGCATGGGAGAGTGGTAGAGGTGTAGGTACAAGTGGTGAGGATTATGTTATCTTATCTAATGTATTGCAGAGGTGAGTTTTGTAGTAGATTATGTGATTTATTTTTGGTGAGTGTAGTTATCAGTTATATGTTTAGAATTTTTTGTAAAGAACATGGTTGAATTATAATTTAGGTGGGGATTGGGAGGTAGTTAGAAGAGTGCGGAGTCTATTGATGATTTTGGTTAATTTGGGCGGCGGTATGATTTGTTGAATGGGGTGTGACAATCTTTGCACTGGGTAGCTGTGAACATAATTGATGATATAGTGAGATTTATTGGTTAAGTGTTCTATTATGTGACGTGAGGCATTTTGATTATTAAGTGGTAGTGGAGAGGTGGTAGTACATAGGTCTAGTAGCTCTGTCACATTGGTCATTTAGTTTAGTTGTTCTGTTAGTGTAGAGAGTTGTTTGAACAAAGGTTTGGAGGATTGTAATAGGTTATGGTGTTGGGTTGTTGTAGTGGGTGTGGATTTTGATTTTAGTTGATGATTGTGGATGTGATGTTAGTTGTTGTTTTTGTGTTTATTAGTGTAATTTGTTTTTTAATTTTGTGTGTTTAATGTTTGGGGGTGATGAGCATTATGACTGTTAAGTATTTTGGTATTTAATGAGAGCGTGATGAGTTTTGGGGGTGTATGTATTTTTTTAATAGAGTTTCAATTAGATTCTGGTTTATGTTTTTATTTGTGAAGGTCTGGAGGGTAGGTTGTGTCTAAGTGATTGGATTGTTGATCATTGTGCGTATGTATGGGCGAGGGTGTGTAAATAAATGTGTTGCATGGGGTGTTAGTTTTGGGGGGGGGGGGTTGTGGTATTGGGTGAGTTTGGTATCAGGTTGAATATAGGGGTGTTGGAAACGAACGATATATTTAATGTTTTGATTTATATGTGTTTTGTTCTTTTTTAGTAGAGATCTTTACAGGTCTCTTGACTATAGTGATTTGTCTATCAGACAGAGGTTTATTATTGGAAGTGGTATATTGATATTGTGCATTTAGTATCTTGATCAGACTGACTGGTTAGTGGTGGATACAGCACATATAGTGTGGTTTAGTTGTGTTTAGGTGGGTGAGGAGGGATTTCTGAGTAGAGTGGGATGACACATACAGCATATGTGTTGTGGTAGTTCAAGGTACTGTGGCGGAGTGGGGTATGTTGAGTATTGTGGGTGTATATAATGATGGAACGGTGGAACGGTGGGTTGAACATTATGGTATTATATGTGGTGAATTATATATGAAGAGATTGAGGGTGAATGGTTGTTATTGTAGACATTATTGTGTTCGTACAGTTAGTCACTCAGACAAGAAGGGGGGTGTGAGTGTGGTTTTTTTTTGGTTGGTGTAAGTTTTTATTGGTATTTAATTTGGTTTGTGGGAGTTTGGTTGACATTTTTAGTCTTGTCTACAGATTAGGTTGTATATGGAGTTTTTGTTGAGTTGTGAGTATGCACGAGCAGTATTGCGTGCGAGGATAGAGATAGCGAGTGTATAGTGAGAGTGAGAGAGTGAGTGATGTGGTGCGAATGGGGAGTGGAGTGGGGAGGGGGTATGTGGACAGATGGTGATGTGTGAGTGGGGGGAATAATGTTGGGTTATAAAATGGGGGGTATGTGTGCGGTAGACACTACAGATGGTGAAGACTGTGGGGATGAGGTCAGGAGTCTAGGTGTACGTGGAGTGACATACAGTTATGTACAGTGTATGTGATGTATCTTATTGACTTATTAGGTGGTGTGTAACACCCCCATTTTTGACATATAGCAGCGGAAGCTAATCTGGGGTATTACTTCATGGATCAACAGACATAATCATAGAAAACGACTCAAAAGAGACGTTTTGGAAAATTTAGTTATCATTCAATATCATATCAGAGTTTTACAAAGGAGGTCCCAAAATCTAGAAACATAAAGTTTGAATGATAACAGTTTAGCCATCTTCAAGTCCGTGCCACTCCGTGCCATAGGTTGCTCAATTACCTGAGATAAACATGCTAAAAGGGTCAACACAAAGGTTGAGTGAAATTCATAGGTTTTCAGTTATAATAGTTGAGTACAAGTTTAATAGTGGGTTACGTTGTTATACACCCATAAGTGTAATAATTGCAATGAGTACAATTATTATGGAAAACAGTATTATCATGGAAAATAGTATTATCATGGAAAACAGTATTATCATGGAAAACAGTATTATCATGGAAAACAGTATTATCATGGAAAACAGTATTATCATGGAAAACAATATTATTATGGAAAACAGTATTATTGCCCTAAGCTCATGAATCACATATTTAAACTCAATAGAACCGGGAGCCTCTATCCGAAGACATACTAGGAGCTACTACCCAAAGAGATACTGGGAGCTACTACCCAAAGAGATACTGGGAGCTATTACCCAAAGAGATACTGGGAGCTATTACCCAAAGAGAGACTGGGATGTCTTATGGGAAAATGGAGGTAACTTAGGCAATAATATATCAGGATAGCATATAGTTGGAAAAACACTTGTATTCATAGTTTATAGCATGAATCCCCCACGGGATTTAGAAAACATGTAAAAGTGGGACTATGAACTCACTAAGTCTTTGAAAAGTATCACATTGTTATAAAATAAACGAGTATGTAAAAGAGTTTGTGAACAAGCATGTATCCCCCTCGCGGGTTTAAAAATATAAAGACTTTAAAAGCGAGGCTATGAAATCTTAATATCGGTTTTAAGTACTTGTGTGTATTAAAAAAACAATTGAGCATGTATCCCTCTCGCGGGTTTAAAAATATAAAGACTTTAAAAGCGAGGCTATGAAATCTCAATATCGGTTTTAAGTACTTGTGTGTATTAGAAAAACAATTGAGCATGTATCCCCCTCGCGGGTTTAAAAATATAAAGACTTTAAAAGAGAGGCTATGAAATCTCACCTTAACAGTGCATGAAAATCTGATTGATGGCAAAAGTATATCAAGTGAAAGTAACCGCTTTGTCACGCAACCTGAAGTAATATGTTAAGTCTTAGTGTGATGGTTTATGTTTCAAAATTCATGATGTTTAACGTATGTCTTCGATTTATCAATTTATGGAAATATTGTATCACTGTTCGGGTCATCATAATTCAGAAGTCATGTAGTAAACATTTGAGGAGCCAGGACACTTTAAATTGTAAATCCAGCAAACTCGTCAAAA
>BQNB010181191.1:0-12612 GCA_026074375.1 Tanacetum coccineum
AACTCGTCCTAATACGAAAAGATGGGCATAAGAAACGCGAGAATCGGGTTTAAAACGCGAAAGTTACGCCAGTTTTACTAAAACCATTAGTTGGTGATTGAGCTATATAGAATATTATGTGGTTATCAAAGTACTATATTACTAGGGAGTTTCATAATGAGGCCTCTTCGGATGGCGTTTCGACGAGTTGTTGGATTTACGATTTAAAGTGTCCTAACTCCTCGAACGTCATGTCATGACCTCTTTAATTATGATAGCCCGAACGATAGTACAATGTAACAACTATTAGATTATATTCAATGTTGTTAGACTAAGTACTCAGTACTTACACGACCTTAATTTAATTAGGTTGCATTTGATCAATTCGCGTGGCGCGTTATTTGTGATACACTTAGCATTACTCACTCAAGGTGAGTTCATAGCCCCACGTTTTACATGCTTTTGTTTTACAAAGTTTTTGGGGTGAAAAACATGCAATGTTTTACAACTGAACACAAGTGGTTAAGTTTCATATTATGATTACATGTTGCCTAAGTAGCGATAACCCAATCTGAGCCCATTATCATGAACTGTTAATTATGAGCGCGAATGTTATGAATAGATCTATTGGGTTTGACAACCCCGTTCGGGTGATTAGCTATCACCAGTGAAACGAACGTATACCATGTCGAACATAGGATGTTGCGGGTTAGAACATCACCACGGGCAAACGGCCATTAATTTGGCATCCATACATGTCAAGCATCAGTGTCATGAGCTTAGAGCAACGTAATTACATTTATATGATATCTGCATCTGTTGCATTATCATACACTTGAGAGATCTTGTGGTCCTACAATATATGATTTATCAAACCTATGAATTCACCAACATTATTGTTGACATTTTAAAGCAATGTTTTTCAGGGGATCAATAAGCACAAGGTGCGATGGATACATTGGTGGTTTTGATTTGGATGTCTTGCATTAAAGATTTTGTCGCATTTCATTTTGTTATCTGTTATGGGCTGAAAATCTTTGTATTTTGATTAAGTGAACAAGTTAAGCTACGGGCTTTTGTAACAATGACTTTGTTAAATCCAATGTATCGTTTTCAAACGACTTTTTGGTCGTTCTATATATCTCTTGTGTTGTTGATTCATGAAGTAACACGCCCCGGACCCATTTTCCGCTGCGACCCAATTTGGGGGTGTTACAAAATAAGCTAAAAACAAACCCAAACCTGAACCTAATAAGCACTAAGGACTAAAAATGAGCAGACAAAATAAGTTAAAAAGGACTTAAAAAGCTAAAAGACAGATAGACAGACACAAAACAGACTAAAAAGGCTTAACCACTACTTTTTAAGCTAACATAAGAACTAATAATTATTTAGAATAAGCTATAAGTTGAAAACAGATAAAGATTGATACTAAATTAACACAAATAAACAAGAAGAAAGCAAATTGGACACCTAAATAAGCTAAAAACCCAAACCAAAACTGATTGTTTTTGTCTTTTTGAAATAAATGGCTTTTTGCAGCCTAAGAATTAAGCTAAACAAATGAAGTTTTGAAACCTTAATAAGCTAAAACAGATGAAGTTTGGAATACAAAGAGCTTATTCTATCAATTTCAGACCTAAAAACATCTTATAACTAATCTAGATTTGTGTATGAACATAGACTTTAGAACTTTTGAAACTGAGACTTATGATCTTTTGACAGTTTGTTACTAAAACCTCAAATAACAATTGCAAAACTTAACAAACCTTGTTCTACTACATTATTCATCTTAAACTATCATTGTGTTTCAATGGATAGATATGATTATTGACATTTTTTAATTAACTTTTCGTTAAATAAAAATTACTTAGATTATTTCGTATGAGATAATCAAGACGTCAATTAGAGAGATGACTTAGAGACAAGACTTCTTGTGAAGAGAAAGAATTAATTTCTTCGGATGAAAAAATTAATTGACTTGATTTGAAGTGAGACGAGAGTGGATAAAGAAGATAATGAAATGATAGGACAAATGTTGAGAATTTTGACAAGACGATTCCGATAGATGTAGATGATGTTAGACACGTAGCCAAGACGAACGTCGAGGTCGAAGGGAGTTTGTTTCATCCATAGTGTTTCGGTGATCTTCGCGAGACTAAGCCCCCCCCCCCCCCCCCCCCCCCCCTCAGCCCCCCCCCCCCTACTTGTATGTTAATTGTTAACCACTAACTCACTCTTCTTCATCTATGTGAGTTCACTATACGCGGCCATAAAAGATTTCCATTTCATAAAAGTATGTCGATAAACTATGAGAAAGAATAGTTCATAGTAAACTAGTTCTTTAAATCTAGAAGCCCAACAAATGATAATTCTAGTGACTATAATATATTCTATGGACTAAAGTATATAATTATCATGGATCACATAAATATCTTTTTATTATGACCTATATTCTACGGATTTAGAAGTAGACGTACCTTAGACTTTAATGGAGGTTTATTCAATGTTTAAGTAGAAAGCTTTAAGGATAAGGATTCATGGGAATCCTATCGTGAACTCTTCAATCCATTTGTTGGAAGACAAGGAATGTTTGTAGATGTTGAAAATTCAAAGGTTAAGACGACTCAGCCATTTGGTCCCTAACATTTCATGTATCCGAAATTATTGTTTCCACAAATGTTTTTCATTTGATTCGGACACATGCATGGCGAACATCTTCCATATTTAGTGAAGCTTGGTTGATGTGGATGATTCCACATTACGTGATCAGTGTTAGGTTAATTTTGTCTACCTTGGTCTCTTCTAGGTTGAGGTGTTTTAGACCGAGGATAAGGACTATTAGTTCTTCTTGGAGGAGGAGTTTTAGACCTCATTTTGGGTTTAATAAATCTAACTCCGGGTTTTGAAGAAGGTTTATAAAAACGTTTTACCTCGTCATCACTCACAATCAGAATTTTAGTATTGTTAATAAGTATGAATTTTTGTTTTAAAAATGAGTTTGATTCTACTAATTTTTCTTTCGACTCGATCTCTTGTGCTTTTACAAATTTTACTTGTTTGGTTTCACTAGAAGATCCTTTGGTAAAATTAAATCCTAGATCGGTTTTATATCCGGAGGGTTTTTGAGAACTTATTATTTTCTTAAGTGAGTGGAATACTATTATCAAATTAGATTTACATTATATTTCTTCCTTAAGTTTTTCATTTTCAAACCTAAGGTCTTGGCATATTTTGCATTCATCACTAACTTCCTTACCCTTTTCTAATCTAGATATTTTATCTTTTAGTTCTAGTACTTCATTTTCTAATTGAATTCTAGCTTGTTTTAGACTTTTATTTTTAGCCATGACTTTTAGTCCTACTTTGCATAGTCGACTATATTCACTATCTAGTCTTTTCGTAAATGATGATTAGTCAGTATAAAAGTATTCGGTTTCGGAAAGTACCTCATTCGATGCTTTAGCCATAAGACATTTTTCATCATTTGTTTTTCTTTCATCTTCGCAACTCCCCTGCAGAGGGTGGTGATGGTGAGATAAGTGGTGATGATGGTGGAGTAGGCATGGCTAGAAGTCTCTTAACCTCTGCCTCTGGTAGAAGGGATATAGAAGCCTGAAGCCGAACAGTAATCCTAGCTCCAGTGGTAGTAATGTCAGTAAAGGGTGGTGGTGTAACAGGATTTGTTCCCTCAGGTGGGGAAACAAACTCAACAGTAGGTACAATAATAGTGAAGTCGGCCGGAGCTAAGTGCTCCTCCTCTTCCTCCTCACCCTCCTCATCGGCGTCATCCCCATGTAAATCTCCATCATCATCATCTCCATCCTTTCCCCCGTCCATGGGATAGTCAACAGGACCATCCTCTGTCTCATCATCCTCTTACTCCTCTGGATCCTCTTCTGGATCCGACTCAACAACATATCTTGGTGACTCATCAGTAGGTGAAACAACAAGAGGTAATGGCTGCTCCTCAGCCGGAAACACATGCTCATCCTCCAATGGTATATACTCAGGGTACATAGGCTCTGGCACATAGTCAGGATCATGTGGTTGTATGAACATAGGCTCACGCTCATCCTCGTCCTATGGTACTGGTGGTGTCTGTGGCTCCTCGGGGCCATGTATGTAATCAGGTGATGGTGGGGCTACCGGCTGCATATGGAGTCCATCGTATCCGTATAAGATGACTCATGGAGAACTACCGTTCGACAGCTCCTCGTCAGCTCCCCAAAATACCCTCCCTGGCTCAGAATTGGTGTAGACGAAAGTGTAGGTAACCGCATATGATGCGAAAGACATGACTGTTGTAAAAACAAAATAACTTATATAAGTATAAATTTTAAGACTCTTATAGTAATATACGTAATATAATTTATATACTCGTATATCAATCATGCAAGTACTTAGTAAGCTACTAATGCTAAAACAATGTATGTCATATAAGCACATATGCTAGATTGCAAACAAGTAATGTATGTGTGTCCCGTGCAAACCCCATTTGTGAATGCAATGTTTGAAAATGGTTATAGTCCAGACAAAAACTTTTGACCTGGTTCTCTATAACCTTGGCTCTAGATACCAATCTGTAACACCCCCAAATCTGAGTTGCAGCGGAATATTAAATATCCGAGGGCGTTACTTCATAGATCAATAGCACAAGATATGAGAACGACCACTAAACGTGTCGTTTTAAAAAAGATACATTGGATTAACAAAATACTTGTTCATTACATAAGCTCATGGCTTCAAATTGTTTGACAATATAAGTAAAGATTTTGGTTTATAACAAATGTTCCCAAAATATAATACGACCCAAATCTTTAGTATTGACTCTCTCCAAAGAGTGACCCCCAATGTATCTGAAGCTCGGCATGTATGAATGCAATAAATTGCAACATATGCAAACATCATAAAAAGTAATTACGTTTTCATAAGCTCATGACACTGAAGCTCGACATGTATGAATGCAATAAATTGCCAACAATGCCCGTGAATGATGTTCTAACCCGCAACATCCCAAATCCGACATGGTATACGTTTGTTGTCCGGCAAACTGGCATAGTGAGCGCTACTCACCCAAACGGGGACGTCAATCCCAAATAGATCTATTTATAACACTCGCACTTAAAATCTAGTAATTGACAGTTCATGATAAAGGGGCTCAGTGGGTTATCGCTACTTAGGCAAAACACGTAATCATTGTATAAAATGTACCTTTGCGTCCAATTTGTAAAACAAAGCATGTTCTCACCCCGAAAAAATGTAAAACATTTAAATAATTGTAAAGCATGAGGCTATGAACTCATCTTAGTAGGTAGTCCCCTGTGAATGATAATTATATCCAAGTATGGCAATTGGATCTCACCGTCAAATACCTAAGTAAATACGGTCAGTCTTAGTCTACAAGTTTAGGCTAACGACTTAATGCATAAACTACAATAAAGTGCTAGTTTATATATACTGTTATCACTTGTGTGGTGGTGCACATGTTTATTGTATTTGTCTTTACTTGTGGGCTCTTGGGAAGGTATACGATTACACACGTTCAAGTATATGTATAAACGTTATTAATAAATATACATATTTATTAAGTCGTGTTTTAATTTGTATAATATCCGATAAATATTATAACTTGTCCAATTCGTTAAGTATTTATTAAAATCACTTTCGTCCATACAATACCCTTAGGTTTTCTATATTCACAAGAACAGTCCTTATGTTTATGAAAATATAATATTTACATTTTAAACCCTTAAGTTTCCACATTTACACCTTTAGTCCTTCAACTTTACAAAAATTTACACTTTAGGTCCTTATAATTTCAAAATAGCCCTTTAAGTTTCAGAATGTCAAAAACAGTCCCTAGACTTATAAAATCAGTTTTGGCAGTTTTTACCCTCAAGTTTACAAATGTACACTTTTAGTCCCTTAACTTGTAAAAATTTGCATTTTAACCCAATTAAGTTCTAACAAGTGACAATAGGTTTTATTAAGCTCCAATAAGCCATATAAGTTGTGGCAGCTTATAAATAAGCTCGGATGAGCTTATTTTAGCTTATTGGGCTTAGTGGGCTCGTTAAAGTCCATTAAGCAGATTAATGGTCCAATAAGGATTCTAAAAGCACATAAGCTATCATTAAGCTCATTTAAGTTCAATGAAACTGTTAATGCTGAAAAATAAGCTCGGGTGGGCTTATTTGAGCTTATTAAGCTTATTGGACTCGTTGAAGCCCATTAAGTAAATAAATTTTCCATTTAAGATTCTAAAAGCACATACATACTTATTTGGCTTATATAAGTTTATGTGAAACTGTTAAGCTGAAAAAAATAAGCTTGGGTGAGCTTATTTGAGCTTGTTGGGCTCGTTAGCCCTATAACCTTAACCCGAAATGTTTCAAAGGGTCCATTAAGGTTTTATAACATGATCCAACTTATTTTCTAGTCTTAATAAGCACTTATGAGCCTGTTTTAAGCTGTTCGTACTTCCTGGCTTATTCCATAAGCTATAAACCCATTAATGGGCTTTTAGACCCATTAAGAGCTCGTTTAAGGTTTGTATATGTTCAAGCTTGTCCAATTTAGGTCCATTAGCATCTTCTAAGCCTAATAAGCTTAATAAACTGGATAAGCACACAAATAAGCTATTTAAGCTTATTCGTGGCTTATAGGCTCGCGGTTGGATATGGTAATGGGCTGCCAAGCCCAATCAGGGTCCGGTTAGGTTCATATTTTACATCATGGTTCGTATAAGTTCCATAAGTATAATTTGGCTTCTTAATAAGCTCGAGGAGCTTATTAATAAGCTGTAGGCCCCTTAGACGCGGCCTGTCAGGTTTAACGAACTCATTTGTGGCCCGTTAAGGCTTATAAGGCTTATAAGTTTACTAGTAAACCAAAATAGCTCGTTTATTACATATAATGGTCGCGTTTATCACATGCAACCATTTAATAAGTTCGTATACTCTTTCCCAAGCCATGTCGTTACATTTTTAGTGAAATGTTTACGTGTGGTTTCGCATGCAATTCATTTTTAAATGAGAACTTACAAGCCCTAGTCTTGTTAAGCCTTGTTTTAAATATGTTACACATTTTAGCATGTCCTAGCACTACACAAGAGATTTACATACAAGTATACATGCATGAAACATGCATGATTTCACTATGCATGAATATGCTCACGTTGGTTTGTTAAATACAAACTAACGTGACCAAAAGACTAGCAAACAAGGAAAGGAAAGTATGACATGAGCACGTATATTTAGAACGAGACTTACAAAGGTCCTAGTGCCTTGAATGTGTCGTGTAACGTGTAGGATGACAACCCGATGTGTTATACTCAAATGTATGTCAACCCTAAGCTTCAAAGCTTATTAATGAACCCAATCTTGGCTCGTGCACCTTCCTATGACCTTGTATGAAGTCCTAGTATCACTTATATGTTCGGGTGAGGTTAGATGTGAAGATGAGGGTGCGTATGGGTTCGGTTATTGTTTAACCCGATGACAATGAGGGAAATATGGATGGTTTTGATTGAGAGAGTGTTTAGGAGTTGCAAAAAGTGTTTTGCCAAGATAGGAGTAGGTTTATATAGGCCTAAGGTTAGTTAGTTTCCCTAGTCCCTAACTAAACCAAAACCGTGCCCTTATATGGTAGTTTTAAGGTTTTTAGTTAAGCTCAAATGGTTTTGATTTAACCACCTAGTACATTCCTTAATTACAAGATCATGGTACAAGATTTCTTAGGATTTTGATAATCTTATGGTATGTGTATGTGTGTGTTGGCCGCGAGTATCAAGAGCAAGAAAGAGGGATCCAAAGTGGTTATTACACAATGGGTTTTAGCTAATTGGGAACATTAAGGACAAGCCTTAATTGATCCTAGGTTGTACATGTACTTAGGAAGATAAAAGAATATTTCCTAGTTGATTTGTGTGGGTGACGAGTTGCTTAAGGAGTGAAAACGCAAGATGTAGTCTTGGGTAAGATTTATTTAGTATACTTCTTTAATTACTTCTAGGTTGTACAAGATGTGTGTATTTATCCAATGGTTTATGGGTTTTCTTTACCCATAGCCGGCCATAATGGCTTATTAACACAAAAATTAAGTAACTTTTGTGTTTAAGGTTTTAAAGTGGGTATTGGTTAGAGTATAGATAGGTATAGGTATTTCTAGGGTGTGTCTAAAGGTATTTTATTGTGAAACGTAAGCCTTTTACGTGACCAATAAAAATAAAACGTGCAAGGTCAATAATGATCTTCTTAGTAATTACATAACACTTGCTTAATGTAAACCTTAATTTATTTGGTGACTGTTTACGTTAAATGATTTCTTTTAGTCTACGCGATTTAGCCTAAAAGTTAATTTAAAAGTAAACGTGTATTGGACTAAAATAAATAGTGAAGAATAATAGGAGTCATAAAATGACCTGAAATTGAGAAATGTTACAGTCTCCACCCGTTAAAAGAGCTTTGTCCTCAAAGCTTAAGACCTTGTAGTGGATGACGAAGCCCGGTTTGTGAAAAGCTGTGGGTATTTCTGTTTGAACGAATCTTCACGTTCCCAGGTAAACTCAGGACCTCTCCTAGAGTTCCAGCAAACCTTAACCAATGGTATCCGGCTTCGCTTTAATCGTTTGATCTCCCGTTCCATGATTTCAACGGGCTCTTCCACAAACTGGAGCTTATCATCAACGTGAATTCCTTCCAACGGCATGGCTAATGGTTCGTCAGCATAACATTTCTTCAGATTAGACACATGGAAAGTATGGTGAACCCTGCTCAACTCTTGAGGAAGTTCCAGCCTGTAGGCAACCTTCCCAACCTTGGCTAACACCTTGAAAGGTCTGACATATCTCGAGTTCAACTTGCCCCGCTTACCGAATCGTACAACCCCTTTCCAAGGCGAGACCTTAAGCATAACCCTATCCCTAACTTCGAACTCCATCGGCTTTCGCTTCAAATCAGCGTAGCTCTTTTGTCGATCCTGAGCAGCTTGAATTCTCTGCTTGATCAGGACAATCTTTTCCGTTGTTTCTTGGATCATTTCTGGACCGGTCAGTTGAGCTTCTCCAACTTCGGCCCAGCACACAGGTGATCGACATTTTCGGCCATAAAGTGCCTCATAAGGTGCGGCCTTTATGCTAGCGTGATAACTGTTGTTATACGAAAATTCGGCTAATGGCAAATGCTTAACCCAGCCCTTTCCAAAATCGATCACGCAAGCACGTAGCATGTCCTCGAGAGTTTGAATAGTCCTCTCGCTCTGACCGTCGGTTTCCGGATGATACGCGGTGCTCATACTCAGATCTGTACCCAAAGCTTTCTGAAATGATCTCCAAAAGTTTGATGTGAACCTCCCATCACGATCACAGATGATTGAAACAGGTATTCCGTGTCTTGCTACTATCCTGTTCAGGTACAACCTTGCCAACTTGTCTAATGGATCATTCTCCCTTATTGGCAAGAAGTGAGCAGATTTTGTAAGTCGATCCACAATCACCCAGATGGTGTCAAAACCTTATGATGACTTAGGAAGCTTGGTGATAAAATCCATCGTGATATTATCCCACTTCCACTCGGGTATTGCTGGTTGTACTAACAATCCCGATGGCCTCTGATGTTCAGCCTTGACCTTCGCACACGTCAAGCACTTGCTAACAATGACAATGTCAGCTTTCATATTGGGCCACCAATATAGCTTCTTCATGTCTTGATACATCTTTTTGGAACTGAGATGGATAGAATATTTTGACTTATAGGTTTCGTGCATTATCACGGATCTTAAGTCGTCATAGCAAGGCAACCAACTCCTGCCATTTAAACATAAGGTTCCATTGGCGTGTGGTTCCAACCTTTCCTTGGGTATATCCCTTCTGATCATACCACCTACATCTTCTTTCTCAAGATTCTCTGGTTTTAGGGCTTCAATCTGAGCTTTTAGTATTAGTTTGGGAAGATCCAAGCTAATAGTCATAACTAAGGCTCGAACCCGCAATGGCTCAATCCGTTCCTTACGGCTCAACGCATTGGCCACTACGTTTGCCATCCCTGGGTGATAACGAATGTCACAATCGTAATCACTTAGCAATTCTAGCCAATGACGTTGCCTCATGTTAAGCCCTTTTTGGTCAAGAATGTGTTGTAGACTTTTATGGTCGGTGAACACGGTGCATTTGGTTCCATATAGATAATGTCTCCATATCTTTAGAGCAAACACCACCGATCTAAGTTCTAAATCATGAGTGGTGTAGTTCTTCTCATGAATTTTTAGTTGTCGAGAAGCATAGGCAATCACCTTCTCTCTCTGCATCAACACAGCACCTAAACCCTTGTTTGAAGCATCACAATAGACCATAAAATATGCGCTTCCTTTTGGTAAAGCCAGAATTGGTGCACTGCATAACTTCTGCTTTATTAACTGAAAAGCATTTTCTTCCTTTTCACCCCAGTCAAACTTGATCCCCTTCTGAGTAAGCTTCGTCATTGATTTAGCAATCTTCGAAAATCCCTCAATAAACCTTCGATAGTAACCAGCAAGACCTAAAAATTGGCGGATCTCCGTCGGTGTCTTAGGAGATGCCCAATCCTTGATAGATTCTATCTTGGCTGGATCCACATGAATGCCTCTGCTATCAATGATGTGACCGAGAAATTGTACCTTCAGAATCTAAAATTCACACTTTGAAAACTTGGCATACAACTTCTCTTTCTTAAGCAATTCTAAAATTGCCTTAAGATGTTCTTCGTGCTCTTTCTTGTCCTTTGAATAAATAAGTATATCATCAATGAAGACGATTACGAACTTATCCAAGTAGGGCTTGCACACTCGGTTCATGAGGTCCATGAATACCGCAGGTGCGTTTGTTAGTCCGAAGGGCATAACCTGAAACTCGTAATGACCATACCGAGTT
Source organism: Tanacetum coccineum (assembly GCA_026074375.1). Taxonomy (NCBI): domain Eukaryota; kingdom Viridiplantae; phylum Streptophyta; class Magnoliopsida; order Asterales; family Asteraceae; genus Tanacetum; species Tanacetum coccineum. The sequence goes on from BQNB010181191.1 coordinate 10,889, forward strand.
CGAAATGCCGTCTTTGGAATGTCTTGTTCTCGTACTCTCAGCTGGTGATAACCTAATCTCAAATCTATCTTTGATTAAATGTTGTATCCTTGGAGTTGATTGAATAAATCGTCAATCCTTAGGAGTGGATAACGATTCTTCACTGTTAGATTATTTAACTCCCGGTAGTCAATGCACATCCTGAATGACCCATCCTTCTTTTTGACGAACAAGATCGGGGCTCCCCAAGGTGAGGAACTAGGTCTTATGAAGCCTTTGTTGGAATCTCTTGTAGTTGTTCCGACAATTCCTTCATTTCGGACGGTGCCAATCGATATGGCGCTCGAGCTATAGGCGCGACTCCTGGAATTAAGTCAATCTGGAATTCCACCGGTCGAGCTGGAGGAAGACCCGACAAGTCCTCGGGAAGCACTTCCAAAAAATCTTAAACGATTGGTATGTCCTTAAGTTTCTTTCCTTCTGACTTGTCCTCCTCCTTCTTGGTGGATATTTGTATCAAAAAGATTTGATATCCTTTCGCCATGGACTCCTGAGCCTTTGTGTTAGCCTCAAAATATTGAGTCGAACATGAAGTTCGTTCATTATGTATTTAAGTCTCGGTCATTTAATTAGTTAATGTTGTAATAGGAAAGTATCGGGAATCAGGCTCGATAGTTAATCTAATATTGTATATGTTTCGGGTTTAATCCCAAGCAAAACCCGAGCCCGGGTCCTAGTTAAATATCCCGGACGTCACTTAATGTGTCGGGGTATATAAGTAACTTTTCCTCTTTGGAAAAGTTAGTTGTTTCATTCTAAATAATTCCACTTTCCATATTCTCTCATCTCTCTCTCTCTCTCTCTCTCTCTCTCTATTCTTTCTCTCTCTAGAACAACTCACCTCTCTTTCTCATTTCTAGTTCTTGATTCGTGTATGATATCTGTTATGAAGTGATTACAGGATCCTACATAATGCATCATCATTTGGTTTGCGTCTAGTTCCAGTATTAATTTGATTGAAGTAAAGGTTAGGGTCTGGAGAGGGAGAAGTAATATCGGGTGGGTGGGACTATATAAAGGGCCAGGAAAGGGAGCAGCAGAAGAAGAAGGGACGGGAATGGGAGCAACAAAAGAAAAAGGGGCGGGAACGGGAGCAGCAGAAGAATAAGGGATGGGAACGAGAGCATAAGTAGTGGTGACCATTACGGAAGGGGTAAAGATAAAGGGGGAACAACATGGTTGACTTTGCATTTGTTGATTGTAGTGGCTCGAAAACTATCCCATAAAGGCTCCCAGGCCTGCAAGCTGCTGTGAAGCCTCAAGACATTGCTTTTTAGCCTTATGTGCTTCTTTTTTCAACATTTCCTTTTCCTCATTCGATCGCCTCATCATCTCTGTAACATGAGCCCGGGTAACTTAGTCTGGACCAAACTCTTCGTGGATCATGCGAGAACTAGAGCCAGTCCAGGGTAACCTCCTGCCCACACCTGCTATGTGTTCACGATTTGTAGTTTGAATAACCCGGTAGATGATTTCTTGATTCGTCATAAATTGGATGCTGCGGGTTCTCCCTTGATTTTGGAGAGCCTTCATCTGATTTTGTGTAACATAAAGTTTGGCCTAACAAGCATGTCATATTTTAGGTATCAAGAAAGCAGGCAAAGCAAAAGGGTTAATGGCATGTAATAGCAACGTACTTTCCAATTTGAGCCGTTATCAGATATGAACTTTAAAAAGTATCACAA
>BQNB010181192.1:0-12612 GCA_026074375.1 Tanacetum coccineum
TATAAGCACCTAGATAGAATCCTAACCTAAATCTAATTAGGTCTTAGAGATAAACTAGGATTCTAATTATTATTTTTTTTTCTAATTTTCAGAACACTATTCATCTAATAAAAAAATATTTTTTTTATTTTTTTTTAAATAGATATTTACAATATAACCTCAAGTTTTTGTAAAAATATTTACTTATTTGGCTAACCTTTTTGCATAAAGGCAGTTTCCTACCTTTCTAAAAATAACTTTTCATTTCCAACCTAACTTTCCAAAAATAGAAATTTTACATTTTCTCAACTAAACTTCTAAAGTCAAAACTTATCTTAAATTACTAACACGAAAATACGTATACGTATAAATACTTACACATTAATCATAAAAACGCTAAAATCTCAATAATCATTTCCTCGTCACTCAAAAGTGAACGAAATGAACTCAACCATCAATCCAATCTCATTGAGATGATCACACTCAATAGATTGATTACCAATACCTCATAAACACATATAAGCACACATAAACACATAGAATCACATAAACCATACATTGCAACAGACCCAATAGTCAACACTAACTGTTTGACTAACCTGCTCAAGTCATGGTTGTTACATAAACTATTATCATTCAAACTTTATGTTTTCATGTAGATTTTGGGACCTCTGTTTGTAAAAACTCTGATGAAATAATGAATGATAACTTATCTTTTAAAAATGTCTTTTTGAGTCATTTTTTATGATTATGACTATTGTACTATGGAATAATACCCCAGATTAGCTTCTGTTGCTATATGTCAAAAATGGGGGTGTTATACATAGCTCCTTCTTTGTTGAACTAAAGATGATATCATCTACATAAACTTGAACCAACAAAATATCACCTTTATACCTTTTGATGAATAAGGTCAGCAGTTAGATGCATTAGCTGGTTCACGTACATGGTTTTTCCTAAGAAGTTTGATTATTTTCACCGGTAGAGATAGACAGATGTTAAGGTCTCATGGGGTGGATGGAATCCATGACATGAAATTTCTAGACGAGGATAAATCTCTTGAACTCTTCTATTCCTTCGCCTTTGAGGGAAAAAAATCCTTCTACATACAGGCTTAACGAAGAAACGCTGCGGCAAGTTAAGAAATAAGTGCAAGATACTCTTATGTGCCTTTAAAAGTTTTGGTCATTATTATATGGAAAAACTGTATGTCCGGGAAATGTGTTGAGCTACGGGACACACACGTATATACATAGAGCAACGAGTATCTAATATAATATATATATATATATAATATAATATATAATATATATATATAATAATATGCTATAATATAAATATATATAAATCTAGTCTATAAGACAAAATAGTAAAGTTGTTTTAACAAACGATCGTTAAAAGTAACTAAAATTAAAATTAGTTGGTTAAAAGTTAAAGGGACTCAATATAGATAAACCGATAGAATTAAAGGGTAGTGATTTACCCATGCTTTCACTCCAAGGAACATGCTTTGCCTTGCAACTACACAAGCAAACATGCTTCCTACACTCCAAAGGAAAAAGGACTATAAGTATATGGCTTAGGTCTTTCATTATTGATATGAGTTGAAACTAAACCCTTTAAAAATCGTCCTTGTTGCTCTCATTGATATCGACCGATTCTATAACTCAAAAGGGTTTACGAGATCTTGCTTCATCCCATTGTGTCGACTATCGCAGAAAACCCTCAGGGTTTCGTTTTCTTGTGGTTCGCCCCAAAAGATCACAAGTTAATCGTTTAGCTCGTGTAGTTAATGATTCAAATAGGAAGGTAGCGTTTAAGTTTAACACTACTAGTACTGAAAGCATACCTCGTGTTTGCTTGAAACGATCGAGTGTTGTTTGAAGTGTAGAGGAATCATACTTTGATTCTCGTGGTTACGCGTGGTGTTATACATACGTGTATATTCAAGACGGTGTTAACGGTTACCTATTAAATCGGTGTATCGTTTTGTGTAAAAGGTATACACTTCAATCTTGTTAATTATAAGTTCTATACGTGTTTATTATCCGCTGCGTATTCGTGATTTATGAGTTATAGTTTTAAAAACCCAACAGTGGCATCACAAGCCGATCGTGTAGAATTTATAGTTACAAGTAATAAAATTTGACAAAATTAGGGTTATTGATTAATTTTATGCCCTTTGGGCGTTTTTATACATAAAGATTCAATCTTTGTGTATAAGTTAAAATCTTTATTGGTTATAAAATTAATTAGACGAACTCTAGGTTGTATGAAATTTTTGTATGATTAAAACTTGACGTGTTTAATTGTTAATGATCGGTTTTACATTCTATATTAATTGTTAATGCGGCATCCATGATAAATCCATGCAAAATTATCATGGATCGATATGTGATATGATCTTGTTAATTGTTAATGGTTATATGTAAATATGATAATCAAGAATTAAAAACATAGACATTAAATTTAATTGGTAAGATCCACGATTTTAAAAGCTAGGAAAGACCTTAGCTATGTCCTAATGAGGCCTAAAAGTTGTTTAAATTTTATGTGCTATGTGATATATATTTTGTATATGGCTTACTAAACTCCGATTGTTACGATATGTGGACGGAATCATAGGACACGGAGGCTTTATGTGAATATATACATGATTTTAATTATTAGATAATTTGGATCATAATTATTTGCGTGACTTAATTGTTAAGTGGATTAATTGAAATAAGTGTTATATGTATTAGTTTTATGTTTATATTGTTTTATTTTAAGTTGGAAACATGTGAGAAAATAAAAGGGTTTTTCGAAAAGTAAATATAACCACGATTAATTTTTAGAAATCAATTTGTTAAGGACTTATTTATAGTTCATAATGTGTTTTCTAAATTAAAAGTTTTATTTGATTGGTTAAAAAACGGGATGCTATGGACTCATGGAATATGCGCTCATCACTAAAATAACACTATAAGAGAAGTTTAAGGCGAGTACCACATTCTTAAAGAGTTTCAGGTTTTTTTAATACTTCGCGCTGACCAATTCTCCGCTTCTTTGGAGTTCGATTGATTACCATGAAACGCATGGCATGCACTACAACAGTATACAATTTTTTCACCATTCATTATCTCATTTATATTTTGGAAACAACGTTGAATCGACAAGTTTTAAAAAGGAATATATAGAAAATATGTGATACCGTAATAAAATAACTAAATTAAGTAAAGTTTTTTATTAAAATTTATGATACGAAGATGTATGCATGCTTCTTCGTACATTTTTTGGCACGTCAAATAATATACCCTTTTAAATAAGTTGTTGCCATCTAATTTGTAAGAACACTTGCAGTTGCCTTTAACTATACGTGAGACATATGTAGATTGCAATCCCAAGGTGATTATATACTTTTTCGTGAGACGTTAGTGTTACATAATCACCGTTTTGGATTGGACAACTTAATCGAGGTAAGTGGGTGAGACCTATGCTCGAGGCAAAAAGATGGATGAAACATGCTTTACTATATAATTAATGTAATAAAGTAAGAGTCCCAATAATTTCTAAGAATTGCATCCGTGGCATTATTGATCGTCAATTTACCTTTAATACCCATATGCTAGCAGATAAACCTGATGTGATTGTGGGATGATCAAGTTGGATCCTAACCTTGAAAATAATTGTTTTATATTAAATTTAAACACGGGTAGTTAATTTACTCAGGAATATGATCCGAAAATACTAATTTTGAACATTACTATGGTTTGAACTTACACTACCTGTCTAAAGCATAAACGCATATCGGCTTTTAGGTCGATGTTTATGAAAGGAGAAAAACTTTTTGGTTTAAATTACAATGATTGGTTTCGTTCACCTAAGATGGTCTTGAGAGTTGAAAAGAAACTGTTTGTCATGGAACAGCCTATTTCCCCTGCTATGCCTGCCGATTCCGAGTACTTGAGCAGTGGAATGCAATTTAACATGCTCCATAAAGTTTTGCTTATCCTTATGCTTGAAGTATGACACTCGGAACTTCATAGATAAATTGGAAAGGAAAATGGGTTTCCCCCCCCCCCCCCCCCCTCACCTATGAAAGCTTCAGGAGTTTTAAATCTATGTGTGAGAAACAAGCTGGAGTGGAGAGGTTTGAACCTATACCAAAACTTCCATGCTTGCAAATAGGAGGAAAGAAAACCAGTTGGCTCATATGTCATTAAGATGAAGAATTATGTGGCGCAACTGGGTTGTCTTGGTTATGTGCTCCCACATGATCTTAGTGTTGGCTTGATCTTGAATGGCCTCACTAGTGATTTTGTTGTATTTGTGAGAAACCACAATAAGCATAACAGGGGGGAGACGATTGATAAACTACATTGCTCAGTGCTAATGAGTATAGAGGTGGTATTACTTTAAAAAAAGGCTGCTACAAAACCACAAGTAAGGCGATTCAAGTTGAAGAATCCAGAGAGCCAATAAGAAATCGCTTAATCTAAAAGGAAGGGTAAAGGGAAAGATAAAAGATAAATCTACCAAAGACAAGATAATAAAAAACCCAAACCTTTCTGCTAAATAGAGCACCCGGCAAAGAGACACCTGCCACCTAACTGCAAAAGTATGGTCCTATGAAAAGGAATTGCCCTGTCTTACCTTTTTGAGTAGATAAAGAAGAAGAACAAGTTGTGCACTAAACTCAAGTTCTTAGATATTCTTCATCATAGAATTAATTTTCTTTCTTATAAATCCTGGGTGTATGACACTGGTTGTGATACTCACATTTGTAACACAAAACAGGGTCTTAGAGGAGAAAGCTGAAACTAGAGCACTCCTATTTACATGGAAATGGCGTTCATTATGCGCAAGTAAATCTAATTGGAAGTTTAGACTTAGTATTTTACTAATGTCATATGGTTATTTGTTTAACAATTGACATTATTTACGCTTATATATTAGAGGTGTTGTTTTAGTTTCCTCGACAGGCTAAATTGAAATTTGTCCAGTGTTTAACTTACGGATTTTAGCTTGTTAGGAACATTGTAAGTAATTTTGTATGCCCACATATTGGGGGAAGATTGTTAGCCTTAAAATATGTCGGCTAATACGGAATTACATTAGTTTACATTAGCCGGACACGCAGGGACTAGAAATGTCAAGTGTAGTAAGTAGATCGTGTCCCGGGCTATATATATCCCCTCCATACTTCCATGGAGGGGTGAGGATAAACATTTGTCTCATAAGTGTGTGTTGTTTCTCTCTCTAGAAAACACACACACTCTTTCCTTTCTCTCTCTAATAAAATGGCTTACTTTCATTTCTATCCTCCCCGACCTCTGGATCGTCTTTTGTTAGTGAAATCTTGTTGTTAACAATTGGCATCAGAGCCTAGGAGCATATTGTGATCGTTGTTTGCGAAATCAGAGGTGTTCGTGGTATTTTTTTTGGGTAAGAAACTCAAACCGAACGCACCCTTTTTTGCTTACTTTTTGATCTAAAACGTGTGTTTTACGACGATCAACTTCTACTTTTCTTAGTCTTATATGTACTAGCAACTTATTTGGGTATCAAAACACGTTTTTGGATCAAAAAATTTTGGGTTTTTAAAGAATTTTTGAAGACAGCGAAACATGTTTGAAGGAAGCGAAATGTGTTTTGAAGACAGCGAAGCATGTTTGAAGGGAGCAAAATGTGTTCTTGAATGGAGCGAAATATGTATTTTGGAGCAAAATATGCATTATTAAGCGAAATATGCAGGTCAAGTCACATTCCGAGCGAAATATGCAAAATTTCTTCAAGCGAAACATGTTTCTTAAACCAAGCGAAATGTGTAATTTCCTTAAACTAAGCGAAATGTGTAGATTTCAAGCGAAATATGCAGGTCTGTTTCTCAAGCGAAATATGTTGAAATGTGCCAAGCGAAACATGACACTGTTTAAGGAAATTTTATGTTTTGAATACCTAATTTCCCAAAAAAAATTTGACCTTACCGCGAAGGTCGATCCGCGCATCAGGTGGGCATGTGACCGAATTTGGGCATGTGACTGAATTTGGGAATATGATCATCACTATTGTCTACTTTCCGGAATCATAAATTGGTTCATATTGATTTAAAACCAAGAAGATCTATTTTTGTTAAGCTTTGACTGGATTATTTAACATGTAGATGAGAGATTAATAAGTAGTCACCAAATTTCTTGTTGCTGTTTTAAAAACATAAAAATCTTTCGTATTCTTTACGTGGCAAAAGCAAATATAAATTACCATTTTAGCTTCTTATTTTGTGCAAGTTTCTTTTTTAAGATCATCGTTTTTTTATGAAAAAGGTACAACTACTCCTTTTTAGTTTGGCATGATTAATTTTGAATAGGAGGAAAATCACCAACGTCATAACATGCAAAAGACTTAGATCTTTTGTTGACTTCACATAAGTTCAATCCAATTTTTCAATATGATAATCCACCACTTACAAATATGAAGGGTCTTTGCTAGAGTATGGGTTCATTCTAAATATTTTTTCAGATTCCATATCTCGATTCAAGTTTAAAATATAATTTATTTTAAAAAATCATGTTTACGTTGGCTCCTGATACCAAATAGTGGAAAACGAGAAGGTGTTAATAGTTTATCGCTTTTTATTATAAGAATTTAAGGTGTTTATTACTGCAGCGAAGTAAAATTCTAGAAGTTCGACTTTAGTGTGATATCAACACTTGCACATATGAACAATATACTTATCTAAATAATTAATAGGATAATATGAGAAAATAATGTAAGACAAGATATAAAAGTAAGGGAACAAAACCAACACAACGCAATGATTTATAGTGGTTTCAGTTTACGAAACCCTCTTCGGCACCTACTCCATTCCTCGAGCACCCTAACTCGAGAGTTTTCTTCTACTATATCAACAAAGCCTCCCTTATGTGGAGAAAACCTTACACAACTGTCGCTATCTTAATGTTCCGACACAGAAGCTAGATGTCGATCTAATCTTAAGCTAACCAATCTACCACAACTTCACAACTTCACTACACAACTTGACTTCACATGACCTTGATCACGACTACACAACTTCTTCACACCTTAGTTTTTCTCACAACACTACTCACCAAGCCACTACAAGTAACACAGTATGCTAACTAACACTACTAAGGAAGATCACCAAGATCTAACTATACTTACCAACAATCACCAAAACTAACTAACGTACACAACTTTACAAGATTACAAGTATGATATGGATGCAATAAGATTGCAACAACACATAAAGGTGTAATACTTCTTCAGTTAATGATGGAAGTATTCTTCTCTTGCACTTGAGGAATTGAGTTTGAATCACTTAGAAACAAAGCTTTATAATTAGATGATCAAAGAATTTTAATGAGATGCGTGGGCTATTTTAGAGCAGAAGAAATGAGTGCAAAAGGTAAGAAAATAGTAGGGAATGTGTCAGTATTTTATATGGACAGAACTGATAGGAGCGTCAGTCTATGGCGGATCCTTAAATAGGTGGTCCCCTTAAAATTAATGGTGGACGCCCTTGTATTTTAAGGGGGCCCCGCACCTAAGACTGGTCGCTCCCCATTTGTCCTATAGTGGTGCAGGGAGAATTTTCTAGAACTTATCTAGCCATTTTAGGTTCCGGAAAATTTGAAAATCAAAATGTTTAATTTTGAATAAAACATTTCTTTTAAATAAAAAATATTTGTAATGTTAATATAAAAAAGGGTTTACAACATTTTTATAAAAGTGTGAGGTTGAATAAAAATTTCCTTTGATCATAAAATGCATTAAGCATTTATTTATTCATACCTTGAAGTGATATAATTTTCAAAATGAAAATTTACTACTAATTACTTGTTTACGTTTAATTTTACATTGAACGTTTTTATATTTTGTGATTTTCAAAACGTAAAGATGTGAAAAATATTAATAATGTTTTTAAGCATTATTTCTATCAACAAAGCAAACAATTAACTAGGGTTAAACAATTGTGATAACAATAATGTACTAAAAATGAGTACATACAAGGGGGGCTAAGGCGACCCGGGTGTAACATTTTAGTGGGGTGTAAGCAATGCTCTTCATTAATAATCCGGAATCCACCAGAAAATTACGAGAACCGCGAAAAGGATAGGCTCAAAATGATGTACTAGGGGTATCTAGCACTAAAAATTAGTGCATAGCAAGGGTGTGGGGGCAGTTATATGACCAATGAAATCATCATAACTATAACAAACGCAGGCTAAAAATAAAGGTTATCCTAATGCCCCTTATCACTTAGTAAATCCTAATCACATGAATGCGATCTCACTAGCAGTCTCGGGATGCATCGCTAAAGCAAGTTCTAAAATCTAATACACTAGTGGTACAAATCATAAGCATTAAAGTTGAATGCTTTTATATTCCTAAAGATCTAGGGGCGAACCTCACACTTTGGGGGTGAAATTTTTGAGTGGTAGGGTTTTTGTGCTAGTCATATAACTCATATCCATGAGACGCTTTTAATACTATAGTTTCACCGATATATGCCTAATTTTTTTTTAAAGTTGGGATAAAATTACCGTCCTAAACTATGTTTCAGTATATTACACATCATTTTAAAGAAAAAGTAAATGCAAATGGAATAATAGTTTCTAATGCTTTCATTAGCCTCTACACTTAAGTTGAACATTGTCCCTAATGTTTTAAAAGTACCAAAAACGAGTAAAGGGAAAATAAATAAAAGACGAGAGAAACTAATACTCCCCTGGTTTGCTCAATTACGGAGAAGAAATATATGATCCGGCTAAATCTTCATCCAAGAATCGTCCAAGTGAAAATCCAAAGAACTTCCTGACTCTCCTTATCTAATATAACCTGAAAATCAAAGACAAAAACAACTATACCTAGCGTAAATTCGATGGTAAATGATATACAACCCAATATAATCATAAACTAAAATCCTAAGAAAGTAATAAAGATAGAATGTTAGTACTAATGTAATCGTGGCTTTCTTGGAAAATTAAAAATTCTGGAAATTCAACAAAACTAACTTTTCAAAAATTTGAAAAAAACGCGGATTTCTCCACTGCTACAGTTCTGACGCCGTCAGGAATAAATCCTGACGCCGTCAAGAATGTCTGACAGGTTTTGCGTTTTCTTTTTTCTGGAAAAATTTCTGCAAAAATAATCTATTACTTATTTCCTGGAAAAATTACTACATAAACCATGAAAACGGTTAGTACAAATATATGACTCAAACAAAAAACAAAGAAAACATAAAATGTGAATTAACTTTAACTTATTTATTTATTTGTTTAAAATGGTTCTTAAAAACCGGATGTTTTTCTTTACACGTATTTTATGCAAAATACCTTTAACATGACTGCTAATGAATGCTCTGGAACTTAAGTGTAAGAAAGGAAACTTTGGTTTGGTTATACTTTTGATATAATATTGTTGTGGTTTGGTTTGTCTTGTTCTTGTTTTCTCGAGGAGTAAAAGTCTAAAGTCTTGGAAGATAGTGTGACACTATTTCTCTTGAATATAAAAGGAAAAAAGATTGGAGATGGTCTCATAACCTTTTACAATTCTTCTCTCATCCGTTAATCACAGCTTTATGTTTTCTCTCTTGATCCAAATTTTGATCAATTAGGGTTGTAATTAATTTGATTACATTTTTGTGATAGTTGAGTCTTTGTGTCTTTGTTTTCTTAGAGTCATTAAAACATTTCACAACATTTGAAGTTGTGTAGATATGCAGTAACAAAATTTAGTGGGAAACTTGGTTGAATAATCTTGATTATTGTGTGTTGTGTTGTTAAGTCTGCTTTGTTTCTGATAAGTGCTTAATTGTATATATTAAATACCCGGGATTTTGCCAAATAAAAGCCAAGAAAATGCCAAAAGGATAGAAAAAATGTGTGCTTTTGTGTCTATTGTGCAGGAAAGGTTAATAAAGACAAAAGTGAGCAAAATCAGTCAAAACCGACAAAGAAACGGAAAAGGCAAGACAAGAGTGAAGATGGGAAGCTAAATCAATCAAAAGCCGGATCAGTCCGATACAACAAGGAAAGAAAGCAAATAAAAGCCAAGGACCAATGTTGACAAGTTTTCAAAGAACAAGGGCTCATTTGAATGTTTTAAAGTACAAAGGACCAAAGTTGTCAAAGGTGGAAAGTTTACTTATAAAGAGGAAAAAGAGCTATGAAACACAAGGGCCAAATATGTCAATTTTGGAACTCATTTTACACTACAAAAGGAAAAAAAGAAACAAAGGGACTGTTTGTGCAATTTACCCAAAGATTCAAACTTAAAAGCGGGTCAACATTCTTCCTAACCGTTCCCCAACGATTTTTCCCGCCCAAAATCCCCAACAAAACCCAACACTGTTCATCTTCTTCCACCTTTACCCTGCACCTCTACATCTCTTTACCTCGTATTAAAACCACCTACACGTCATTTCTATGACGTGGCAACCCTTGATTGGTCCAAACACCTCACAACTCAAGATCAACGGCTGAAAATCAAGGAGAAATGATCCAACGGCTATAAGTGCACAAGCTCTCATCCTCTTGTGATCTCTCATCTATATAAGCTTGTATTTCAGAGTAGTTAGGGGAGTAGTTAGTAGTTTTTAGAGTTTTTCTTAATTCTCTTTGTATTTCTTTTAATTTCGAGTACTGTACATCTTTCAAGTTTTCAAAACCTTTTAAATTCAGTTGTAACTCTTGTAATTTCACTTGTACTCTTTGATTCTAAGCAATAAAAGTTAGTTGTGTTGTGTTTGTTCAAAAGTTTTCAAATAATAAGCCGTTTTTAGTTAATGAGCTTGTGATAAGCTAATTTTAGCTTATTAAGTTTTTTCTAATCCTAAAGTTGATCAAATGTTACAAAAATCTTTTTAATACTGTTTTTAGTCTATTTTAGTACATAATTGTTCATTTGAGTTCAAATTGGAAGCTATTTGGAAGAATAAGCTAATATTAGCTTATTGAGCTTTTAAGCTTGGTTTAGAGGCAAGGTGCCACTTAGGTATATGCTTTTAAGCCACTCACTCAACAAGAGTGGCTTGTGACTGAGACTACAAGTTCACAGGTTTTAGCTTCTTGATTTTAAAATTTAGCATTTATAGCTTAATTCATATTACTTATTCTTTTGAATTCTTATGCTTAATCCTGTTTCATTTTGCTTAGTTAGCTTATAGAGGTAATAGCTTTAAGCTGTCTTAGTTTAAAATCAAGTTAGATTTCACTTTTTAGATTCTGTCATTTAGTTTTAATAAGCTAGGAGAGTAACTAGCTATTTCCTTTTAATAAGCTGTGGGTTTTAGTTTTAAAATAGCTTAAGTAGGTGAATTCTAGTGTGAGTAGATAAAAGATTTTAGCTGCTTTAGTTTTTAAAATAGTTTTTAAGCTCAAATTAGTTTAGACAGCTAGTTTTAAGTGGTGTTTGGATTTAGGTGAAATTGACTGTTAAAGTCAAACTTAGTTGGAAATTTTGCATAGGACAGTTGAGTTTATCAAAGTTGTCAAGTTTTAAACAGGTTTTAAAGATTAGTTTGTAGAATTCTTGAATTTAGAACTTGAAATACCCTTTCTAGCACCAGGGGAGTTTTAAGTGAAAAGTGATTTTAGATTTGAGTGTCTCTTAGCATTTTATAGTTCAAGAATGGTTATTATAAGTTGAGTAATACTTAGTGAGTAGGTTTAGAGAGTTCTCATATCAAAACTTAGCCTGCACTAAGTCTTTAGTCAATTGCATCAGCAACAACAGTAACTGCTGTTGTTGCTACTCAATTTCTAGCTTCTTTTTAAGCATTCATCATTAGGAATTAGAAGTTAGAATTAATCACTCTGCTAGTATTCCATTAACTTTTTAAAAGTCATCATTTAGTTTTCATTGTAAAGCTTTTAGTATAGCTTATTTGAGCTTGTAAAAGTGGTATAGCAGCAGACTGGATTGTTAGCTTATTTTCTTTTGATTTTTATTTTCTAGTTTTCATTTTCAAAATTCTTTTATCTAGGCTTATTCAAGGATCATAGGTTAGCTTATTTTCAAATTTTCAGGTTCTAGGATCCAAATTTGAGCTAGATAGCTTATTAAGTTTAGCTTAAAAACAGTTTTAAGCTGAACTTTAGACTTTTCAACAACAAATTTCTTGTTAAACTTGTTAACTTTTTCCTTATTTCTTCCTAGATATCTCTAGTACATATCATAAGCATCAAGTATCATCTTTTGGTTTTAACTTTCATCTAGAAATAAGCTAGATATAAGCTAAAGTGTTAAAAAGCTAGTTAAGCCCTAGTTTCTGTTTTGCAGAATTAAATGTTAAGTTTTTAGCTTATTCAGTGGATAAAAGTAGAAAGTGCCTTTGTTAAAGTTGTTTAGTATAAGCTCCTTAACAACTTTTATGTTTTAAGTTTTTGCTTATTTTCACTTTTTAATAAGCCAAAAATAAGCAATATCGTAGGGTCTATTTTGTATTTTTGTAATAGTTAAGGGGTACACGTTTTAACTAAAGTGTAAAATTTAGAAAGTTTGCCCGCCTACCCTTTACTTTCCCTTGTTACACTTCCTACCCTGTCTTTTCATTTTAATAAAATAGTTTTAATATTTTTAATAATTAGTTTAATAAAATTAGGTTTAAACTTTTAATTGATCAAATTA
>BQNB010181194.1:0-12612 GCA_026074375.1 Tanacetum coccineum
GCAATCCCAAGGTACGCCTAAGGTGTTCCTCATACTCCTTATTTATGCTTGAGTAGATAAAGATATCATCGATGAATACTATCACGAACTTGTACAGGTACAGTTTGCACGCCCGATTCATGAGATCTATGAATACCTCTGGTGCGCTGATCAAACCAAATGGCATGTCCTGAAACTCAAAATGTCCATAACAGGTCCTAAATGCGGTCTCAGCAATATCCTTTTTTTGAACTCTAGCTGGTGGTAACTAGTCCTTAGGTTCGCTGTATCCTCGTAGTTGATTGAAAAGATCATCTATACTAGGTATCGGGTGACGGTTCTTCACGGTTAGCTTGTTTAATTATCGGTAGTCGATGTACATCCTGAGGGATCCATCCTTCTTTTTGTTGGACAATATTAGAGTTCCCCACTATGAGGAACTTGGTATTATAAATCCCTTTGAGCATACAAAATACTACGCCGGAAATGGTCAACTCTTTTTCTCTCAACACATAACATGCCTCCGAGTCTCAAGTTATCCCGCTCCAATGTACCAATCCTATCAAACAACTCTGCTTACTAGCAACTCCTATTGCTTTGAATAATTAAAGTTTCATCACCTAAGGGGATACGAATGATCTTTCATCTTAATTGTTCATGGCGTGGTACTATCTTAACAAACCTATACCGATGATACCGTCGAAACTACCAGGTTCTATGGGTATTAAGTCTATCTTGAATAGATGATTCAAAAAATTCAGTGTACAATCTTAAATGATGGTATCAATTCCTATGACCTTTTCGTCAGCTAACTCAATAGAGTATCTAGTGTCTATAGTAGGTGGGAATGTGTCACTTAAAGGGCTAATCTTAGCCAAGGTGAGGCTTCTATCAACTAGATTCCATGTACTTGCAATAATTTCGTCCTTTGCTTCAACTTCAGGTCCATCAAAAGTTTTGTGGATACGAGGATCTCATAATTTACATGATTCTAACTCGCGAAAAAGGTAAGTATATTAAAGGAAATCTCCTAGTTCTCTTAGTTATAACCTAATTAGAGTGATAAGTCTGTTACGTTCTAAGTTCTTACATTCCATAATTATCGTGACTACAGGGAGTGGATTCAGTCTCTCGGCTAAAGGAATGGTGTTTCTATATGCTAAAGTTGAAGAAAAACTACTTAGTTATGATGCTTACGAGATGCACGTGATCGACACAAATGACGAATACGCAGGCAAAATCTTAGTAAAACATGAACACAAAAAAATCCCTTTGAAATTAGAGTGAAGAGGAACGGATATAGAAACGGAATGTAAAGATATTTTGACAAAAAATTTAAGGTGACTATTCTCAGCATAGCATGGTCCTTCCTGAATTATTCATAGGTGATCAAGCTTTGTATAATTTAGGAACTAACGATAAAATGCTTATTTCGTCAAACTAGTTTTATGTTTAAGAATCTTATACGGTATAATAAGGTAGCAAAACAGTTCGTAACAATGAAAACAGGGTAGTTTATATATAACGACACCATATATTTTTTTTGTAAGATAGCAGAAAACATGCTATGTTGCGACAGCAAAATAGCTTTTGAGGAAATTACGTGACAGTTTATGATGTAACAGTAAGGGGTTTAAAATATATTAATGAATGGTTTACAAGCTGACAACCCAATGATTCATAAAGTGGCAACTTAATGGTTTATAAAAGACACAAAGTAGTTCATAAGATGACAACAACATAGTTTGTAAATTGACAACGGAATAGTTTATAAACGACAACGAAATAGTTCATGAGGTGACAACGAAATGGCTTGCAAGATGACTACAAGTAGTTTTAAATAGGGTAGCAAAAGAGTTTATAAATAACTGCAAAATAGGTTATAAGATGGAAACAAATTAGTTCATTAAATGATAGCCAGATAAGCTATAAGGTAATAGTAGGATAATTATAAGAGATTGACAAAACAGTTTATAAAATGGTATCAAAATAGTTTAAAAGGTGTTAGCGAAATGGTTTATAAAATAATGGTATCGAATAGTTTATGAACGACGACAAAATAGGTTAAAAGATAAAGACAAGTTATAAAACGACTGTGAAACAGTTATGTTAATGAAGTAGTTTATAAGATTCCTACAAAAATGGTTTATAAGATGACAAGAAAACAGTTTATATAAAATACTACCAGAATGGTTTATAAGATAATAGCAAAATGGTTTGGAAGGCGCTAGTGGAACGTCTTACATTAATGATAGCAAAATAGTTTATAGGGTGACGATGTAACAGTTTATAAGATGGTAACAAAATGCCTTTATAGAATGGTAGTAAAATGGTTAATACGCTGTCAGTAAGATGGTTCGCAGACTGATGGTAAAATAGTTTATAAAATGTTTATAAATTAGTTTATAAAATAGTTTATGGGGTGACGCTAGAATGGTTTATAAATGATAGTGAAATGGTTTATAAGGTGTTGAAATAAACAAGAAGCTATCAGCTAAACGGTTTGTAAGCTGGCGGTAAAATAGCTTGTAACGCGACAGCTACTATGTTTATAAGACGACACTAAAATAGTTCATAGGATGACATCCAATTAGTTTATAATGACACTAGAATAGTTCATAGGATAACATCCAAATGGTTTATACTTATAAAACGGTTTGTAGAATAATGGTGAAATAAGTTGTAAGACGGTAATAGATTTGAAGAGTACCTTACATAAGGCAAGATTTTTTTAGGTGTAACTGACAGAATCGTCATAGCACAAAATGAGCAGAGGGTTTAGAAACATCCAATCAATACACAAAATTCACAGGGAAGTACTAGTGTCAAACTCTTAGGGGTTACGGTCCAAGTCTATTTAGGTTTCTCTAGAAAAGGTAGGGAAATCTCTCCTTATCATTATCTTTGATGGCGTTAGAGTTCCTGCGAGCTTTTACCTCCAAAACACGGTTCGCACGGTTCAGATTTGAACAATCACTCTTGAAATGTCCTGATTTTCCACACTTATAATAGGTACCTCAGGTTTCTAGTTTGCCACTGTGGTCTCTAAGTCGTTATCGAAACGGGTGTCCTACAATCTCTACTCATATGGCCAACTCCTTGTAGTTATTGCACTCCACAGTGCATGGCCCAGTGTGGTGCAACTTACATTTGTTGTAGTAGGGTAACTTTCCTACATATCCATTTTTGTTATTTGGTCTAGCAATGTAAGCTCTCACGATCTTTTGTCGTTTATTTCGTTGTTGGCATTCCTTACCATTTTGGTTTCCTGACGTATGACCTGGTCCATTTAGTCGTGAGCCACACGGATTTTTTTTGCCTCATAGACAGCAACATCTTTAATAGCATTAGCAATTCGTCGGGTTACAATACGCTCGATCCTCGCGGAACTTATTTCATGTCTCGTTGTTGGTATTTTCTTCAAATTCGAACTGAGTAAATAAAATAAGTCGAATTTCAAAAGTCGTGTTTCCAAAATGGAATGTTATGAGGTGATGGGTTAAAGTTGTGTGCAAATTAATCGGCATGCTCCTAGGGGTTACGTGTAACACCCCCATTTTTACAATATTGCAGCGGAAGATAATCTGGGGTATTACTTCATGGATACAACAATCATAATCATAGAAAACAACTTTAAAAGAGACGTTGTTGGAAAAATTTAGTTATTATAATCAGAGTTTTTACAAAATGCAGGTCCCAAAATCTAAAACATCATGTTTGAATGATAACAGTTCAGCCATCTTCTAGTCCATGACACTCCGTGCCGCAACTTGCTCAATTACCTGAGATAGACATGCTAAAAAGTCAACACAATGGTTGAGTGAAATTCATAAGTTTGATATAAATAGTTTGAATACAAGTAATAGTATAATAATTGTATAAACACAATTATTATGAAAATGATATTGTTATGATCTTGGGTCATGTTATTATATACCCGTTATTAGTAATAATCGCAATGAATCATAGTAACAATGTATTATCCCGTTATTGCCTTGTTTGGTCTGATTGGTCTTGTTCTCATGTCACCAACACATTATCATCCAAAGTCAATTTAACGACTTGAAGAGCTCATAATATCAACATATTAACATCCAAAGTCAATTTAACGACTTGAAGTCAAATTTAACGACTTGTAGGATTTATTACACTAACATTAATATCCAAAGTCAATTTAACGACTCGAAGTCAAATTTAACGACTTGTAGGATTTATGAAACTAACACATTAATATCCAAAGTCAATTTAACGACTTGTAGTCAAATTTAACGACTTGTAGGATTTATGATACTAACAGATTAACATCCATAGTCTGGTAAAACATTTGTATTCGTTATTTATAGCATGTATCCCCCTTGCGGGTTTATGAAAAGATTGAAATGCGAGGCTATGTATTCACTAAGTCTTTGAAAAGTAATCATATTGTTATAAGATAAATGAGTATGTAAAAGAGTTTGTAACAAGCATGTATCCCCCTCGCGGGTTTATAAAACATGTAAATAAGTAAAGGCGAGGTTATGAACTTCAACTAATAGGTAGATCGTAAACAAATATTTCATAATGAAAGGTGACGACCTTATCACAATCTTAACCGGGGAAGGTTGATAAAGTAAAATGATAGTAAACTAGCCACGTCACGCAACCTATAGTAAATATGTTGAGTCGTAGGAGATGTATTCTAAACTTTAGTTTAGGAGATTATATGAGTTTGATTGAAGTTTTGGAAATTATTGTATCACCGTTCGGGCCCAAATCATAATCAGAAAGTCAATCAGTAAACTTTGAGATCTAGGCACTTTAAAATCGTAAACCCAACAACTCAGTCAGAACGAATACCAATATGAAATTCCATAATATGAAGCTCCCTATTATTTGAGATACGATATAATCGGTTTTAAATGTTTTAATCAATATCTGGAAATGTTAAGCACGAGAAGCGTTAATTAAAGTTATTTCTGGTAAGGTTTTAAACATGATTTTATACTTTTTCAAAATGTTACATTTTAGACCCTGAGGTTTAGAAAATACAATTAAGGCCCTTGAAGTTGCAACTTTGTACGACGTTTGGTCCCTCAACTTTGAAAGATATACCAAGTAAACCTTGGACTTTGAAAAGTGACATAATAGATCCCTGGAGTTATAACTTTGATAAAATTACACTTTTAGCCCTTTTAGTTATAAGTTTTTCCTGAAAATTTACGAATATATACCCCTTCCCTTGCATGGATTATAATTACAAAACATGTCCAAATTGCCATGCAAGCTTATTTTAACATTTCATTAGACATTTATAAGTTATAATAAACTAAAATATGAAGATTTAACGCAACACAAGTTTAAAATAATGATTCGTTAAGCTAGTAAGTAAAACGGGTCAAATTAGGGTTTCAAAATGTAAACGCGTGGGGTTTTAAGTTCAAATTCCTTCATTAATCAATAAAGTGGTTATTTTAACATTATTTAAGCATGTTAGGATAGATTATAACAATATTTAACCATTATAACATTTAGTTTTAAGAAAAACGCGAAATTAGGGTTTCGGGTGTACGGTTTTGGATCAAAATGGAAATTGAGCATGAATTGGGTTATGAAATTTTAACAAGAGTATATTTAGGATCATATGAACATCATAAGAGTGTAGGAGCAGAAATAGAACATTCAAAACCTAGGTTTGAGCTTCAAGGAGCAAAAATGGTGGAAACGGGTCAGAATCGGGACTTTCGGCTTCGTATGGCTAGAATAACGACTCCCGGGCTTCGTTTCTTGGTTTCTTTTGCTTCCTTTCTATACTTGAGCCTTCTTAAGATCACTTAGGATCTATTAGAGCAAAGGATTGCTTCTATAATGGGTATGAGATAAGAGAGTGGGGGATGAAGAAAAATGAATGGTTTAGGTTGCTATTTATAGGTAAAGGACCCTTAAGCTTCAAGGAAAGCTTTCAATCTGAGATGGGACACATAAGAGGTCTATAGGGTGATGAGGAGAGGCTATTAGGTGTGTTGGCTAAGCTAGAAACTAGCTTTGATGAGGTGGTTTATCCTTTGCATGCCGCAGCTATAACTAGAAGAAACAAGGAGCCATATGCCATTTTTAAACAATATATGATGAAGATATTTGTTGTAGAAGGTGTGTAAGCTGCTTAGGAATGCATGTGGGTGAGTCATGAGGTGCTTGTTTGCAATATAGAACTTTAGAATGGGTTAAAATGAAAGAAACTTGGTTTCGGGTTCATTCGTGCTTAATTAGGGTTTTCAAGCTTTGTAAATCTTGTATATTGTCAAAGTAATGATGGATATTGATTGATAATGGTTTGTAAACTCATTTTATGGGTTTACAATTACTCTTGATTGCTTACTTGAGAATAGAGTGGTTAGAAACGAGAAAACGGGTCAAAATCATAATTAGGGCACAATTAGGGTTTTCTGGATTTGTTTCTTGTATAGTTGAAGTAGAATGATGAAATGATAATGATATGATTGAGCAAGTTGTAATTTAATTTTGGTATAACTTATTTAAGTATTGGTTAAGTTTACAATGGATAAAAACCAAGAAACGGTCCTGGTTTAGTATTTGCTTGGTATAGGGTTTCGACTATTGAATTAGTGTTTTTAAGAGAAAAAATAGCTGGTATAAAGATTATGAATAGAATTAATTAGGTTTATACATTGTATATTGAGTGTATTATCTTGCACAAGAGTTGTGGTGAAGAAATTATAATGAAAACGGAGGTAAAACGGCTATTTTGGATGTCATGCTTAATGACTTGTACATTGAGCTTTTAGAGACTTGTACCTTTCTTTCTTTGAAGAGAAGTATATCATATGAGAATGTTAAATTACTTGTACAATATGATTTAGTCGCTTGTGCATTCACTTTAATTGTTAAATCCTTCATGAAATTAAGTGTTTAAGAAGTTAATCTGATAACGGTTTAAGGCCCGTTTAGATAAAATGTTTTCGAATAGTACATTATAGGAATAATGTACCATGTAAATGGATATGATGATATAGACTTGACATAATTGTGATGTTTTGTTTTGCATATAAGAAAACAGGATGAGACCAAAGATAGGATTTGCGTGAGCTCGTCTACTTTAGTTATAGACCATTAACTGAAATATATAAGTAATGAAATAAAGCAAAAAAATACTTCCCCTTATAATTGTGTTCGATAATAGAAAAAATAGGTTTTGCATTTGATTGAGATTCTTGGTTGTTATATTACGAGAAGTACAAAAAATTGAACGTAATGAGAATGAAACGTAGGTTTTCAACAGCATGGGGTCTGCGGTGTTCAAAGTCGAATAGTAAGATAATCGGGGTCGTGCAGACTGTGCAACGAGTTTCAAAATACACAAAACGGTAGAAATGTAAGGGACGCGAAAAGTTTAAAGACCACGTAAAAATTATGCAACGATATTTTTAGAAGTAAATGATACAAATGTTTCACACACGACGGGCAATGTCTTAAAATAAAACAAAGACCATTGTTCACTTCACAGTCCTTAGAAAAAAGTTAAAATATATATTTAATAAATATATATATATATATATATATTTATATATATATATATATATATATAGAGAGAAGAGAGAGAGAGAGAGATAGAGAAAGACAACCTTCCATATATGTAAATATGGGAAATATACGGAAACGGTAAACGTAAAACGCAGAGAAAAAATAGACGCAAGACAAACGTAAGCTCATAGCAAAATAGAGCTCAAGGGAAAAAATAAACGCAAAGAAACATAACGCAGGGAACGATAAACGCAGGGCAGAGATAAACCCATATCATAGCATGTTCAAGGCAAAATGGTACTCACGTATACGCCATAGCAAAAACACGTATAAGGCACACGTAAAAACACGTAAGATCCACACGGTTATAGACCAGACCTAGTTTATATACCTCCGGTTCTCTCTATACCTTGGCTCTGATACCAATCTTCCACCCCAAACGGGGTCCTGGACTAAATACTTGTTCGGGGCTAGGCATCATCCATCTTCAGCACCCAAAGAGTACAAAGAACGACCACTAATGGACGTTTTTGAAAATCAAACATCGTTGTATTCATTAAAAATGGATAAGACTTACAAGAATAGAAAATGAAATATAAAACGTTGCGGAAAGCAAATTAATTTTTAAAAGACAACGAGTAGTGAATGAAATAAAGTCTTGAAGATGGAATATCGTATTGCATGAAGACTCACATAGCACATCAGAGAAGCTCAAAATAAGCACACTAAAAACCATGTTTTAAAATGTCAATAAGTTTTGATGAATTCATAGTTTATTCAAAACGTAAGAATGTGGACCACAATGTCTACATAATTTATTCACAGTTTATAAACAATACAACTTCACATAAAAAGGTATTTACGTTTCACTTAGCTCATGATACCAAAGCTAATACTAGAAGATAGCATGTACACTGCTATATAAGGCTTGCCCTTCAGGTGTCCGACCAAAGACCACCTAACTAGTTTCGACATGACATATATCCGTTAGTTCTTGGCAAACTCGAACTAGTAAGTGCTTCTTACCCGGATAGGGATAATTAGTCCCAATAGATCTATTTATTCATTCGCGCTCACGTTGAACCACTAGTCCTGTTAAAGTAATTAACGGTTCATGATATTTTAGGCAATAGTGGTCTAAACGCTACTTAGGCAACACGTAAACAGGGAGAGTAAATCAAGATACTTGTGTCCATAGTAAAAACAACCAACGTTTTTGTAAAAGCTTAAAGTACTTATATCCATAAGTAAAAATGAGTGTGATATCAATCATGTAACAAGTTTGTAATCAAGTATATGAGTTTGAAATTCAGTAGTGGAAACGAGTTTGTAAACTAGCATGTTTCTCACCCCAAAAGTTATAAAACATTTATTCAAAACGAGTAAAAAGTGGGGCTATGAACTCACCTCGAGTTGGTGAAGTGATAGAGTAAACGTCTAGAAATATGATCACGCAGAAACGAACGACGTACACGAATGCAACCTAAGAGAATATAGGTTTCGACTTAGAATCGGTAAGATGGAAGAATGCGGATGATGCATCAAAGTTTACTTAAAAGTACATTGTTAATAAAATGTAGTGATCGTAATGTGGTGTTGATATACAGTAATATTAAATATACAAAACTATATATTTATTTTTGAGTTATATATATATATATATATATATATATATATATATATATATATATAGTTAGGATCAAATAAGAAGAAAACTTAAAATGAGAATGATAAAAAGAAATCACAACCACACATTTAAGATGCACCTACAAAAATGGATGCATCTCCCATTAAAATTCTCTCTCCTATTTAAAATGTGTGGATAGAAATCTTTCTTATTCTTCTCATTATAATTTTTCTTCTTACTCGTTCCCTATTATATACAGATATATATATATTAGATATATAATAATATATATATATATATATATATATATATATATATATATATATATATATATATATATATATATACAACACACATATATATATACACACACACAATATATATATATATATATATATATACACACACACACACACACACACACACACACACACACACACACACACATATATATATATATATATATATATATATATATATATATATATATATATATATATATATAAATATATATACATATATATACAACATATACATATAATACATATATATATTTAATTGTATTGTTCGTGGCTCTTTTACCCAAAAATCCAAAATATTGATTTAAAACCTTTGATATACTGTTTTTTATATCTTTAATTTATCCATTTCCCGAAAGATCACCCATGCTAGTGCTTCCCTCACACGAGCACGCTTAACTGTCTATTCTTAAACTAAATACGTAGGTAGAAGACGTAAATAAGCCTTTTAATTTATTTATATAAGTTAAGTATGTATAAAATTATCATTTTAAATAATATTTTTTCCGGAAAAGTTTTTATAAAATATATTTTCATAATTTAATTCTAAGTATTATAATTTTTACAAAATTTCCGCAATGAACCCGTTCGTATTTACATGATTTCCAAAGTCTAGACTTTTAATCAAAACTTATTTTAAAATCTTTTTTTTTACAACTACACAAATTCGATCAATATCGTATCAAAATCCTTTAAACTATTTCCGAACATGTAAAAAGGTATTA
This sequence comes from Tanacetum coccineum, assembly GCA_026074375.1. Taxonomy (NCBI): domain Eukaryota; kingdom Viridiplantae; phylum Streptophyta; class Magnoliopsida; order Asterales; family Asteraceae; genus Tanacetum; species Tanacetum coccineum. The sequence continues at coordinate 10,149 of BQNB010181194.1, forward strand.
AATAATTCTTGTTCATCGTAAGCTAACATAACTCTTAATTAAGCAATACATAATAATCTAACCATAAGCTTATAGGTGAAACTCGTGGTTCTTTGGGCTTTTTTTTGTGGCGGGACTGGCTTATAAGCCCATGAAGCCTTATTTGGGCTTATTTATTAAGCCAAATAAGCTAAATGTTTTGTCCTTTCAAAATAAGCAAGAAATAAGCCGAATAAAATATAAGCCAAGTCAAATAAGCTCGAACAACGTTCCCTTGTTGTTTTCCCCATTGGGCCGAACCAAACATGAGCCCAATAAGCTCAAATAAAAAACAAAAAAGCTTTTCCAAAAGCTTATTTAATAAGACCGAACAAACTAAGGTAATAACGTTATCATTTTTTTATCATACGAAAATATCCACGGTCACAAAACTAATGACTTCCCTTATATTTTACTATTATTATTTTCGAACCAATATACAACCTTTTAAGGTTACGTAGTTTAAAAATGTAAACTTTGATAATCCGTTTGTACAACTAGTACACATGTATAAAGATGAACATAAAAGTACAAGATTTTAAAAGATTATAATACTTACAAGAGATGGGAAATAAAAGACTTCTTGATGATCTTAGAGTTACTTCTGCTGCTAAGGTTTGTGTACTACTACTAAAACAAAAATTACTCTGCTAAGACAACTTTATACTACTAGAGTAACTTAGTTACTCTAGTTGTAAATTAGTACTGCTAGTTAAATGCTGCCGTAATGTTAGTACTGCTAAAAAGAGTAAAGTTATAACTGTCTGGTGAAGATATAGAAGAAAATATTTCTAATAGTTACTACTGCTTGACACATTTAATTCTGCTGGTGTATAAGTTACTATTGGCTTGTTAATAAGTTAATGTGCTGGTACAAAGATACAACTGCTGAAAGAGATTTACAACTGCCTGAAAGATAAAAAAGATTGCTAGAAAGATCAAGATTACTTATAAGATAAGGATAGTTATATTATAGAATAGATCTTTGAGAATAATCTAAGATTTTAGGAATATAAATTGTAAATCGACTAGGACTCCCTTGTGATAAAAGGAGGTCCTAAGGCATAGATTTTATGTATCTTTCGTCGAGGATAATTTAATACAGCTTCAAGGTTTTTTGTAACCTAATACCAAGGAGAGTAGTCGTATTATTTGTAATAATAATATTGGAGCTTTTTAATTGTTGAAATTATATTGTTTTGTGTTACTAGGCAGAATTCTTCTTATATTAAAGATTAGATTCCGCATAATCTTTAGTATTATCAAACAAAGTTTCTTAAACTAACTTGTGTTAGATTTATCTAGCATAACTAAACCTTAAACAAGCTTAAGGAATTCAATCATTAGAAGTTAACTGAGATCAACAAGTGGTATCAGAGCTTGTTACTTTTGAGAAACTTTGCTAAGAAGACATGGATCAAGACTCAAACATATGGTGGCGCTTCTGCATCAAAATGCATATGCTCAAACCAGGTTAGTATGAGCTTTGGAGGATGATGAGGAACATAAATCCAGATGATTGGTTATTCTCATAGGGAAGTCATAATAGGAATGGTAATTCACCTCCATAACAAAAGTTGTTGAATGGTGATTGAGACTAACAATTGTTCTACAACTGATGAAGAAAAGTGCACAAAGGAGGTTAAAGTTTGAAAGGCAAGAAGCACTAAATTATAGATGAGTGCATCCCCTAATGAAACATAATTTAAAGTTTAACTCCAACAAAGATGTCAAGTCATTGTTCAGCTGTTGAGAAGAAGGTTTGAGGTAATACAGCAACTAAAAAGCCTCAAAAACAGAGGAATCCCACACTAAAGCACAATATGAAAATTTTACTACATCTAGCTCAGAGGTGTTAGATCAAACCTATGATAGGCTTCAAAAGCTTATCAGTCAGTTGGAGATTCATGGTGAAAGTATCTCACAAGAAGATGTATCATCCTCAAACGAGTGGGCAAGTGGAGGTTTCAAATCGTGGTTTAAAACGCATTTTAGAAAGGACCGTAGGTGAAAACCGTGCTTTTTGGTCCGATAAGTTGCATGACGCATTGTGGGCCTTCCATACCGCATATAAAACACCCATCAGGTGCACTCCTTACAAGTTGGTATACGGAAAGGCTTGTTATCTACCCATCGAGCTCGAGCATAAGGCCTATTGGGCCTTAAAGCATTGCAATTATGACCTTGTTACCACAGGTGATTGGTCAGGCGCGAGCTCACCCCTTAAATTCTATCTATATACGACATAAATACACCAAGGGACGAAATCATGCGAGATCAAGAAACCGGAAGCAGTATAGAGTGTTCCCGAGTCGTTATGTCCCAACGAGGCTGAGATGGAAAATCGAGAGACAATTGATGAATGGTGTTTGAATGCAACAAGGAATGATTGGGAATTAAAACTGAGAGTAAATGCACATAAAATTTAAACAAAGAACATAAGCTG
>BQNB010181195.1:0-12612 GCA_026074375.1 Tanacetum coccineum
AAATCACGATTGAAGGTAACGGAACACCAGCTAAATACCTTTGGAGACTACGTTAGCCCCCACCGCAACGTGCGGGCGCAGAAAGAATGTGATGGAATGAGATTTCTGATTGAATGGAATGCTGATGATATTGGTGTAACGCAAGTTGAGATAGGTGACCACATCTTTAGCTCTCTTGACAAGTTTGTCGTTGATACCTCAATCAAATTTAGCCTACAGACTAAGTTCAGTGCAACGCACGGGTGTCGACAAGCCTCGTATTAATAAAACTCCAAAAGGGTGGTGTTTAATTATGAGAGCAAGAGTTCATTAATTATCCTATATTAAAGATTAAAAAAATTATTTAGTATATATTGTATGAAACTATAGGCAAAAGTAGCAGTAACAAAAGCGAACCGTAATAAATCATAGTGAACCGTAGTTGTGAGTGGTAGCAGATCAAGATCAGGAGCCGTAAGTAGTAGCTGTGGACAGTAGTAGTTTTTTTTTTATAAAAACATTTGGTAACGTAGCTGTAGGTATAATTATAATGTGTAAAACAGCTCCTAAATGTTCAACGCTCTTAAATTATACTCTATGAAGCGTTGAAAAATGAACGTTCCAAAAAATAGATAAAGCTACTTGTTGAATACTTATCGCGTTTAAATGTTCTTAAATGTTTCGTGTCAAACACACCTGCATAACCTCTTTAAGATACGCAGTAGATTTTGTTTTAAAAACTAATTATACTCTAAAATTTATACGTCAAAAGTAGTAATTATTGGAAAAAGGGATGTGTAATTCTTAAGTTATAGGAACATCTGCTTTCAGTGCCCAACAATAAAAACTGAAAATACAACTTTATTCAGTGCTACATATTAAAAAAAAGGAAAAAGATCCTCTCATGTTCAAATGAACATGAGGGGTAATGTTCTGCTTTATCTGACATTTAATTATTTTAATCAAATATTTTAATCAAATGTACAATCAGATAAAGCAAACATTACCTCTCATGTGAGGATCTTATCCTAAAAAAAAGACCATGTTAAAGCACATTTGTTACCCAATGAAATCCTATTTCCCAAGCACGAATTACAAGCATACTGCATGTCACTAGATGGAAATAAATAGTTTTACCCAAAGGAAAAAAAGGAAGCATGATTGAAAGCAACAAATGACCCCATATACATGATAAATCTGTTTTCACATAGAATTACCACTATGTTATGTCGTGTCAGCTATGATTGTTTTAACAAATCTCAGAGTGAACAAGAGAACCAATATTACTATTGCAAAGTTGAAGAAAATTAGTCAAATGTTGTGAGTTAGAGTTTCTTTACGGACACTGTAAATATAAGCTTGTAGCATCTCAAAACAAGAGACAAAAAGTCATGTTATTGCCAAATAGTACATACTCAAGCAGTTGAGAAACAACGCAAAATCTACACGAGTAAGTGAAACTTGTTTCACAGACTAGTCAAGAAACATAAATTTCCAGCCTTGTGTTAAAAGAACCAGTCTCTCCTTTTTACAAAGTGTATCCCTATTCAACACCTTTTTTCGCCTTTGATCAAGCCCCATTTTTGCTTTTCACAAAGATGTGTGTTTTCATATCAATCTAAATGATTGTTTAGGAGTTCATGTGTGAGTTGGTTACCTTTGTTCTTGTTGAATCTTTGTTTGCTTGTAATGTTCCCGGCAACTTTAAGCATCCGTCTTGCTGGCAAACAGATTGAAACTCGAAGTTTAATAAGATATGTTATGAAAATAGCAAGATACACACATGCGAGAGTATATCATTACACTGAAATTAATCAATTTATTGTATCATGAAACTGACATCTTAATATGGATCATATGGGGACATTCCTTAGTTTGGAAAACGACACAAAGGTCTATAACTTTACTAATAACAAGATTAAATGAAAGAATCAATTTGCAGATAGCTTCAATATTATTAACTCAAATCAGCCAATTTAACAAGAGATAAACATACATGGTTACGAAACCACCTCAGAGTCGAAGAGTGTTTCTGGCAATCGGATTATTTGAGTTACTGGTTGGCTTACTTCTTCGACTACCCCTCAATGGTGTCAAGTAAAATCGCAAAAGCCCACTGTCTGCGTGATTTGGCGAATGCCTTGCACTTCGATTTCGTTCAAGAACAAATTCATCTCCTCCTACCCTTCTGTTTTTACCATTCGCCAACCTGTTCATCTCAGAATTCGATTTCTTCATATCAACAGAAGAATTCCTCCAACTTACACTGCTATTGCTTCTAAACACTTTCTGATTAGTCCCACTTTGCTCCCAAGACCCAGAATACGATCTCGCAACACCATTCAATCTACTAAATCTGTCATCCTCATCATCATCTTTATTACCTCGGCGTTGTATAAACCCCCATAACTTCCATTTCCACCTCCGCGTCTTCTTACCCTCTTTCTTCTCACCATCCCTAAACCTTAACTCAAATGTTTCAGAACAATCATCTCTTAACGAATTTGCATTCGAATCCCTTGCGAATTCTCGCTCACAGCCAATACTTGGAGCCCTTAACCCTCCATTTCTTCCATAGTTACACTCAACACTCGCAGGAGATACTTTAGCATTGGAAACCACACTAGTTGCAAGCTTAGTTTCATCCATCTCAGCAACCATTTTTCTCATAGAATTAGACCTGTCTAAACTCTTTCGTCTCTTAGACGAAGAATCCATGTAATACTCTTTCGTTTGACCCAACCCACCAGGTACCAAATCATCCTTATCATCATCTGCTTCATTAACAGGCACACGAGTCCCCAAACCTACCCCCTGCGGAACAACAACAACAGGTGCAACATCTTCAACCATAGGCGGAAGCCTAGGAAAACTCCTCCCAATCATATACCCATCCCAGGACGCCCTGGGCTCATCAAAGGAATACCTCGGGTCATCAAACGAAACCCGTCCCACATCTAACGAAAATCTGGGATCCACATCACATGATCTCCTACCAAATCCATAATCCGCAATCTCAGACTGCGTTTCACGATACTGAGAGGCAATGGACTTGTCAACAACAGGCAATACATGTTCGTTTGGCTTCTTATTCTTTTTCCTCCAATTCTGCCATTTTTTACTCAAAACCGAAACTGACCAAATTTTCGACTTTGAATGTTTTTTAAACTGCGTACCATCAATATGTTCCTTCATTTTCTTTAAACTCTCATCAATTGCATCTAACTCCTCCTCAATTTCTTCTATTTCAGTACTTTGTTCAGCAATGTGACTAGATTCATCATTCACATTCACATCAGTGACATCTTGTATTTGTTGGTCGTTAACAAATAAAGACGAAAGGGCGCGGTGCGGTTCGAGAGTGTCGAAAGATAAGGGTTCGTTTTTGGCAGCGGAAAAAGACTTGGTACGGCGCAGCAATGAGTTTGTATTGGTGAAAAGTGATTTAATGGCGGCGGAAGTGGAGTGTCGGTGGGAAGAGGTGGTGGCGGTTGTGGATTGATCTAAAGTGGTGAGACGTTCGCAAAGGCATAAAGGACAGAAGGTTGAGAATGTTTCATCGGGATGACGGTTGCAGGTGACGGAGGGTTGTGATGTTGGTTGTTGTGGTGGTGGATTCATAACAGTTGGTTGTGGAGATGGAGTGTGATGCGCTCCTGGCGCATGTTAGCATTAATGAGAGAGTGTAACGTTAATGTTAAATGTGAAAGACTTGACTTGCCAACGGATAGTGAAGAAATTCGATTACTATCTTCACGTTTCTAGTTCTACCCCTTGTACTTTTCATTTCTATTTACTTTCAAATTTATTGTACTCCAACATGAAAACACACGATTTAAAAAAGAGTTAATTGCATAAGTCATCCTTGTGGTTTGTCGGGTTTAACAAAATTGGTCCCTCGAAAGAAAATCTAACGGATCATCTTCCTGTGGTTCTTACCCGTATCGGGTTTGGTCCCTTGACCAGTAACTCCGTTACTTTGACTGTTAATTACTGGTTTAGATGGTAGAAATGACATAAATAACCTCATAAGTGTTTCATAAATGGTCCATGTGGTTTATTGCGCTAATTTTTTTAAATTTTTAATCTTTTTGTTTTTTAAATTTTATTCTTTTTTTTATTTTTTTATACACATTTTTTACGTTTGGTACGTTTTAAACGTTTTCGTACGTTTTCATCCGTTTTTGTCAGTTTTTATCAGTTTTTGAACAGGTTTTTTGTACGTTCATTCGAGTTTTTGAACTTTTTTGTATGTTTTCATCTGTTTTTGTCAGTTTTTTTACGGTTTTCCAAGTTTTTGTACGTTTTGTCACTTTTGTCCGTTTTCATACTTTTTTATCCGTTTTTATCAGTTTTCATAGGTAAAAAACTTAGAAAAACACTAAAAACGTATAAATAAAATTGGTTCAAGTATAAATAAAACGTAAAGAAACGTATAAAAACGTACACGCAAAAAGCGTTAAAAAAACGTATAAATATAATCGGTTCAAGTATAAATAAAACGTAAAAGAATGTTAAAAAACGTATAACAAAACGTACGTACAAAAGACATTAAAAACGTATAAATAAAATTCGGTTCAAATATAAATAAAACGTTAAAAAACGGTTATAAAACGTTAAAAAACGGTTATAAACCGTTAAAAATGCATAAATAAAACATATGTACAAAAAAAGTATAAATAAAATCGGTTCAGTTATGTTAGGTCACGTTTTATCTTGAATCACACGATGTAGAAAGGTTACGTATAGAGAATTAAGAGAGGAAGGCAAGACTTTCATAATTTTTCAAATTTTATAAAGAAAAGAGAAATGAGAGGGAAAGTGAGAGTTACAAGCCTTAACCACCTAATGTTGATTAGGTGGGTATTTATAGGAGAAAGATGATTAGCTTCCCTTCTTTTATTTTTCCTAATTATGCAATCTAGTCCCTATTTTTTGGATAATATGTTATTTTTCACTTTAAGCATATTTCTCCTTATTACAAACTACTTTCTACTTATAAAATAAAGTAAAAGCATTAATAATAATTAAAACTACCTAAAGTATCATAATCGACACTTTTATGATTCTAACAATCTCCCCCTAAGGGTCGATTATTCTGGGCATGCCCTTCTTGATCCTAGTGGTCTTCCGTTCATATACATCTCCCAACGTCTCATCTGATCACGATGCTTCAACCGTTCTTTAATTTCTTCCTCGGACAGTTGTAGGTACTCAGCATCTTCTTTACTGAGACTTGGAGTCACATAACCATGCTTCACATCATTATTATAGCTTTTCAACCCTTCCAAGACTCTTTTCAATGTAGCATCACAGAACTTATGAACCTCTTGATGTCTCATCACTCTCTTTTCTTTCTTGTTGTTCTTGTATATAATGCCATATACGGGTTCAGAGATGATGGAGAACATATTATGCTTCTCAATGCTAGGGAAAGTAATTGATGGTGCGGTAAGGTTAACCTTCTGTTGATAGCTTTCCACACCTAGCTGGAAATCATGTACTCTTTCCCAGATCAATGTACTTCTGATGAAGACTGACAATGACCATAACAGTCCAGTCTCAGCGTAGTCACCTACCTTTCCGTTAATACATAGCAAATACATATCCTCAATATCATTCTTGTTGAGGTTCTTATAGTCTGGCTCAGTGATTGACACTATGCTACCATTTGCTCTCCTTGCAATAATCTCTGTTACAAACTTGTGCTCATGTCCTAATTCACCATAGGTTTTGATGACTTGAACAATCTTTGAATTTGAGTAGACTTCTTCTTTTGGCTTTCCTGGTTCTTTTTGTCTCTTATGTAAAAGATCTTTGCATGTGGATTCGTCCAATGTTCGACATTGTATCGAGCATAAGGATTAAACTTCTTCACACATTTGTCTACCCATCTTGATGTTCTTTCTTCAATGTCATCATCAGGAAAGATAACCGCAGGAAACTTGTGTAGAGACAACACAATCTTCTCAGATCCTGAGTTACCTTTCTTTAAATACAACAAATCTTGATTGACAAGAGATAGTGCAGGAGCTTTGGGATCTCTTTGACAGCTTTGAACGACTAGAGTGGGCTTTTGTGGGAATGGTAAAGATAAAATCTCTTTTCTGCTATCCCACACAATATCATTCTTCATGAAGTTTTGCATTTGATCAATGTGATACTGATGCTCATCTCCTGAAGTGCATCGTTGTCTCAACATTTCATCAACAACTTTGCGCAGTTTAGCCTCATCTACTGTTTTTGACATTTCTTCCACAAGTTCTTGTGACACTTTCTCAGCTGGAAGTTCATCATCATCTGTGGCATATGTATCCGTCCAAAAATCAAAATCATCTAATTGTTCTTGATTACCTGATGTTGACGGACCTGGTTCCCTTTTATTGACTTGACCAGATGAAGATTCTCCAAAAACATAGGTTCCATGCTCAGATGTCTTCTGCCTCTTTGCACTATTCTCCCCCTCAGGATGAGAATCATCGTGAGGATCGCCCTGATCTCTAGGTCAAATGGTAGAAGATCTACAAGGAGTGTGAGAAGCATGAAGTCCTTCAAACCTGATCTTGAGCGCTAGCCAAATTGGTAAATTATCATGTTGCAGTTGAGGATTGTCTTTCATTATCAGATAAAGTTGATATTGTTGTTCTTGTGCAGAAGCTTAGCTAGCTTGAGTTGGGTAAACGTGCAAAATATGACCTGACATGTAGTTCCATAGCATTGTTGATTTGTGAAGTAATCTATGCTCGAAGATTCTTGAGTTCTTGCTGAATTGCATCTGTAATCATCTTTGCCACATCAGCTTGACTATGTTGTCTTTCTATTATAAGCCCTTGTGCAACATATATTGGAACTTGTGTCTTAGTAAGTTCCTTGATACGATCATCTACCATGTTGGGCAACGACTCTTCCATGACCTCTTGTAAATGTTGAGCAAGCACATTAAACTTCTTTCTTCCCAAGAACCTTGTCTTTAGATGTCCAAACAAATAGCCGTATCGTCCTTGCAATTCATCAAAGAAACTCTTGTATCATTTGAATCGTCCAGTCTTGGGTTTGAACAACAATAAGATGTGTTGTGACATTGATAATGTTGGTTTTGGTGAAGATGATGATGGTGTAGAAGATAAAGATTTTGAATCAGTTATCGTCAATTCCTGGAGTTTCTCGGTATCTGAAGATACAAGAGTAGAATGAATCCTAGGGGATCTAATTGTTGTAGGGGATTGTGTATGCCTAGACTCCTCTACATTCTTCCCTTTTTCTCTTCTTCTCAACTCATAATCATCCTCTGCTGACTCGTCCTCCTCTTCAATAATGTTCACATGTTGTGAAACAACATTAGTTTTCTCCACCTCTGGACTTTCCTTATAACTCCTGGGATCTAACCTAGTGTCGGGATCATTTTGACTATTAAGAATATAATTATCAACCTCATCTTCTCCTACGTTCTCCGTTCCTTCCATCAGTTTCTCAATCTCCTCATTATCAAGTGCTCTTTAACTTTTTCTTCGTTTTGCTTGGCTTCAAGATCCTCACGACTTTGCTGCTCAGCAATGCTTAGTTGAATTGTATCTTGTGTCCCCAAATAGGGTCTCGTCCGATTAAGCGTTCGGGGGCATGATGTCACTGAATATCTCAAGTACAAAGCATAAAGAATGACCTCTAAGGGTACATTTTAAAAATAAACACCGTTTCATAAATTCAAAATATTAATAAGTTTACATCGATCAAATTTAAAAGATTCATAAGTTAAAATGCGGAAGCTTAAATGAGTTCAACAACGGTATTTAAAGACATAGATAAATTTCTGGAAAAACCGGTCCGGGCAAATAGACTTCACATAAGTCAAGCAACGACATCCATGCTAAGCACCTGAGAAAAACATGCTTAAAACGTCAACATAAAGTTGGTGAATTCATAGGTTTAGTTCAAATGTACTTAATGTGGAACACAAGATTATCAAAACGTATGCGACAGTTATAGGAGATACAACTTCACATAAAGAGGCATTTACGTTGCACTAAGCTCATGACACTGAAGCTAATACTGAAAGATAGCATGTACACTGCTATATAAGGCTTGCCCTTCAGGTGTCCGACCAAAGACCACCTAACTAGTTTCGACATGACATATATCCGTTAGTTCTTGGCAAACTCGAACTAGTAAGTGCTTCTTACCCGGATAGGGATAATTAGTCCCAATAGATCTATTTATTCACTCGCGCTCGCTTAACCAGCTAGTCGGTTAAAGGTGATTAACAGTTCATGATAATTCGGGCAATAGTGGTCTAAACGCTACTTAGGCAACACGTAAACGAGGAATTTCTCACGTATAGTACTTGTGTCCAATTTTAAAAGCAAGCAATGTTTCTCACCCCAAGTTATAAAACATTTAATCAGAACGAATAAAGAATGGGGCTATGAACTCACCTTGATTGGTGAATTGAAGTAGTGAATAGTCTAGAAATAAAATCACTCGGTAACGAACGACGGTTCGTAAAGACAACCTATGAAACGAAGGTTTGGTTTAATATCAGAGTAGTGTAGAATTGCGGATAATGCATAAGGATTTACTAGTGTACTTTTGTTAATATATTTCTAAAAATTAATGTTTACAAAAATTAACGCTTGTGAACGTATAGTAATTAAAATACTTTCATAAGTAAAACGGATAATAATAATATGTATATTAATATTACATACATATATATGTCTAAGTAAAAGTATTATATATGTATATATATATATATATATATATATATATGTGTATATATATATATATGTATATATGTATATATATATATATATATATATATATATATATATAATATTATATTATATATATATATACTATCTATTATTTTCATGTATATGGACATAAAAATTTATATACATGTATATACTCATATATGTATATATTACATGATTATACATGTATATATACATGTATATATATGTATATACATGTATATATATATGTATATACATGTATATATATATATATACATGTATATATATATATATATATGTATATACATGTATATATACATTATGGCTAAGCCATCACAACCTTTGAAGTGGTGTGTTCTCTACAAACATTCTTTGTCTCCGGACTAAAGAATTCATGATAAGGTTCTCAGGAACCCTTATCATTTACATTGTGAAGACATTAATGAACATTATTCTAAAGACTAAGGTACATCTCACTTTTCATATTCATAGAATATAGATTATAAGTAAATGTCTATGTGTTACTATGATGATGTAATATAATTAGTTCTTAGAAAATAGTGTAGTCTTTAGAAATACCATTTGTTGGTTTTCTAGCTTTGAAGATATTAGTTCATTATAAACTATTCTTTCGCATAGATTATAGTCATACGTCTACAAAATGGAAATCTTCTATGACCACGTAGCAAACTCACGTAGATGAAGAAGAGCAAGCTAGTGGTTAACAATTAACATAGAAGTAGGATTAGTCGCGCGAAGATCATAGACACACTATGGATGAAACAAACTCCCTTCAACCTTGACGATCGCCTCGGATCCTTATCAACCATCATCTACGTCTATCGGAATCAACTTGTTGAAATTTTTAATTACGTCTTATTATTTCATTATCGTCTATTCATTCTCGTCTCACCTCAAATCAAATCAATTAATTTTTTATTAATTCTTCCCTCTTACATGAAATCTCATCTCTAATTAACGTCTTGATTATCTCGTTTGTAGATAATACCAAATATAGAGGCATGATAGGTAGTTTATTATACTTAATGGCAAGTAGACCCAATATCATGTTTAGTGTTCGCCTTTGTGCTCGCTTTCAAGAGGATCCCAAAACCTCTACCTAGAAGCGGTTAAACGTATCTTCCGATACATTAAAGGCACTACGCATTTAAGATTATGGTATCCTAAGGGATCTGGCATAGAAACAATAGTGTATGCTGATTCGGATCATGCGGGAGATTACTGATGGTTCTAATTGAATGGATCTTTTGTTCTGTTTAGATAAATCTAAACAACTAGATTAGAAACCTTGTTGCGTATATATAAAGACTATGCGGAATTAACCTTTATATACTCAGAAGAAACAATCAAACAATGAACACAGAACTTTCACTTATATTGAACAAATCACAAAACAACTATATGTTTTGCCTAACAACTAATCTATGAATATTGATCTGCTTCTATTATCTATCAATGATATATTCTAACTATGCCGTAAGGGTTCCTTTTATACACCAAGGAAAAACCCTAATAGGCTTACAAAACGCGTTAACAGATCATGCATATCTATTCCTAATATAACTCATGCATATCTTATAAGCAGTACTAACTATATAACTAACAGTACTAACTATATGCTGACAGTACTAACATTGTACTAGCAGTACTAACTATAACTAACAGTACTAAGTTCTTTAACTAACGGTACTAAGTTCTTCAGCAGCATATCTTGTAGAAGCTCTTTAATTCCCAACAATCCTCCCCTAAACTTATGATTTACCTTCAAATCTTAAGTTTCTTGAATTAAAGCTTTTTGATTTTGAGAGGATTCTTTCAAACACTTTAGCTTCCTTGCTTATTGGTTTTTACAAAAATCTTCATATTCATTTGCTGAAAAATCACACTAACTCTGTTCTGCAATCTGAGATTTGATAAACTTTATAAGCTCAGATGCCATATCACTTTCTTCTTCTGCTTCAATCTTCAAGTTGATCATCTTCTTCAAGATTTCCTTCTTCAGTGGATACTTCTTGTCTACTAGCATGTTAATCTGAATTGAAGTACCATCTAAGAATAAAGAATGAACACCACTGTATTCATGTAGTTTCCACCTCAGCAACTCCCAATAGTGTTGGTTCAACCATATGTCATCTTCTTCATTTGGATCAAACATCATTTTCAGATCTCCCCATAAATCTAAATCATGACCTTCAATTGAACGATGTTTATATCTTTCTTGAACCAAACTGTAGAGTTGAAATAAATCTTGTCTGTCAAGTCTTCTTAACAATGCTTGAAAATCTCCATGAAAACTTGAAGTTCCATCAGCTCTTGTAATCTTGCAAACTTCAGAATCTTTTGCTTCTGTCATTCCCAGCAAAATATATTCCCAATTTACAATATTATGTTTGTTGCAAGACTCCAAAGTTGTCATTTTGATGAATTAATTAACAATCTGGAATTTTGTAAGAAGTGTAAAAGAGTTTATATTCACTGTCTGTAAAAGATTTGAGCTTATCATGAAATCTTTAAAACAGAACTATCTCAACGGCTCTTTTGTTATGGCTCAAACAGTACTAACGGTCACTTAGCAGTACTAAGTTTGAACTAGCAGTACTAACTGATTAGTTTAGTACTGACAGTTGTAATTTTGAGCAATAGAACTGTTTAACACCAAGCATAACATGAAGTTTGTCATACTCCTCTAATGAATCATCTTTCTACTATCCTCCCCTGTTTGACAGAATCTTCTGAAATCAAATACTCTTTTGTTGTAGAACTTGAGCTTGTTTTCCGATCTTCTGACTTTCTTTATCAAACAGTGTTAGAGTCTGAGTATGAGTCTTCTTAAAAGCATCTTCCAAAATAGTGACATTCTCAATCAATTTGGTACATAAATTCATCAATTCTATAAGTTACAGACTGTCCTCTCCTCTTTCAAGAGTATAACTTCTTGAGAGATGTGGATCATTGGACTTATAGTTTTTGGCAAACTACCAGCCATAAACGGATTTGATGATTCTTTACCAGTTGCCGTTTGCCCTGGAATAGTCAATGCTTTATTGCAAAACATGGTGCATTGATAACCATATAGTTTTTAGCAAACTATCAGCTATCAACAGATTTGAGTAGTCTTTACCAAGAACTGTTTGATCCTGGACTAGCCAACTCTTCACCATGAAGTAAGGTGAGTTGAGAACCCTACAATTTTTGGTAAATTGTCAACCATGAACGGATTTGAAAAGTCTTTACCACAAACCGTTTGCTTATGGACTAGCCAATTCTTATGCCTGTTAAGCATGGTGAATTGATGACCATTTGTTGTGTGGTTGTAACACCAACACTAAAAGACCATCCATTCTGTCATCAAATCCTCCCCTCAAATCCAACTATGATTCTTTGTAGAACCTGCAAATGTTAGTCTAAAACATAGAAAATGCAATAACAGTACTAACATAGCATCATCAAGTATAAGAGAATTAATTTCTCTTGGGAACCCAAGCCATTACTGACTTGTTTCTACCTGTTGGATCAACATAGTCAAATTGCTTACAAACACAAAATCCAGTATTCTTGTAGACATGATTTATCATTTTTACTTTAGGTCTCCATGCCCAGTATGCTGTAGGTTTAACAGCATTAATCCCTTGCTTCCCAACAGTATTAACAGAAATTACATTAGCAGTATTAACTTGGTTACTCAAATTTCTGTTTTTAAGTACTGTTTGTTGGTAAAAAGGTCTTCTTAATGATGAATGTGCCTTTTGAAAAACATTTGTCCTTGGTTTGGCAACATTTGCAAAGGGTTTGTGTACAACAGTATTAATTGGCCTAGCAGCACTAACTGGTATTAAGCCAGACTTGGTTAAAACTGCTTTTGGAGCAAAATTCCTTTTAGAAT